>ML366604.1:68045-83439 GCA_005239505.1 Nicotiana paniculata
ATTATATTTGCAGCGCCCGTTTAGTCTTTCTATAAGACATAGTTGAGCGTGATCAAGGACCCTCAAAATTCTATTGCAATGAAGTCTCAATGTATCTAAAAGTGTCGCAGTTATTGGTTCATCTAATTTATTTGATATTGCATATTACTGCGTTTAAAATAACTATGCACGCATATTTTTTGAAAATTTTATTTTATGAAATAGTCGGATGCTACCCACGGTAACTCGAGCAGGATTTCATACGGAACAAAGCAAAGCAAGCAAACGGAGGCACGAGGAAACTTTCCCCATAAAACTCACGATTTTCCTTTGGATGCAGAACAAAGAATCACCACAAATACGTGCATACCTCAGAATCACTGTCCTCATAACGACAAAGCTGCCAAGCACAAACATATCTCCAGCTAAGAAATACTCTGCTACTACTTATTATTTGTCCATTGCATGAGGCTAAGCCTTGTCTCCTATCTTTCATGAGGCTAAGCTCTGCATCCTTAACTGCATGAGGCTAAGCCCTGCATACTTAATTGCATAAGGCTAAGCTCTGCCTTCCCTTTGCATGAGACTAAGCATTGTCTCCATCTTGCATGAGGATAAGCTCTGCCTTCCTCTTTCATGAGACTATGCATTGTCTCCATCTTGCATAAGGCTAAGCCCTCCCTCTTTAATTGCATAAGTCTAAGCTCTTCCTTCTCCTTGCATGAGACTAAGCATTGTATCCATCTTTCATGAGTCTAAGCCATGTCTCCTTAATTGCATAAGGCTAAGCTCTGCCTTCCCCTTGGATGAGACTAAGACTTGTCTCCATCCTTGCATTAGGCTAAGCCCTGCCTCCTTAATTACATAAGGAAAAGAGTTTCCTTCCCCCGCATGAGACTAGGCATTGTCTCCATTCTTGTACGAGACTAAGTATTGTCTCCATTCTTGCACGAGACTAAGCATTGTCTCTCCTTGCATAACCAAAAATGCTATACTATTTGAAACCTTGCATTATTCCCTACCTCGGGGCTAAGCACTGCCCCCAATCTTACACAAGGCTAAGTTCTGTCTTGTTTAGCCAAGCATCATGTCTTTGCATCTCATGGGCTGCAGTATAGCCAATTTTCCAAACGCGTCATAGTCTGAAGGCATTAGCCTAATAGCCGGGAGACACTAAGCCATGGCTTGAGGATCTCTCAATATTGCATATCATTATTCAAAGGTGTCTGGTTCAGAGGCACCATCCTCATGGTCCGAGAACATCATTTTATGGCATGCGAATCCTTCACCATGCAATTCATGTCCCAGGACATCATGGTCTAAGGACACCATCCTCACCATCCAAAGACGATCTCCATGGTCCAAAGGTAATTTGCATCGTGTTTAAATTCTTGCAATAATCAATATATACATTGTGCATACATCGTGTTTTGAGTTTGCAGGTGATTCAGGAAGTAATCCTAACTGGAGCAATCTTCGCTCTGGTTTCCGTTCAACGTTCATATCCTGCAATTATTTCAAACGTAACCAACCACCATCCATTACCCATTCCCATATGATAACCTTTCAAATATCCATAACCATTCCCAGATACATCCACTTACAATATTGATATCATCCTGTCCAGAATAGCTTGTCCGTTCCTAAAGCAACTCCATCGATTTATGCCACCGTTGGATCCAGAACTACACATGGCCTGATTCCCGTAAAATCAGGGAAATGTAGGCAACTCAAAAACCAGGGTTCGACCTATATTTTTCAAAATTACCCCCATGCGGTCAAAATCAGTCATCATTTCTTTACCTCACAACACTTTCATCCTTCTCGGGTAAAAAGGGGTAGCTGTTGATACCCAATTTTTCTCTCATAATTTCAAATGTATATATATACTTTCAAAACAGTGCATATGCATCATCATTTGATTTACAAACACACATAAATATTTCTTATAATTTTTCATAATTTTTAAAGGCT
Source organism: Nicotiana paniculata (assembly GCA_005239505.1). Lineage (NCBI taxonomy): Eukaryota > Viridiplantae > Streptophyta > Magnoliopsida > Solanales > Solanaceae > Nicotiana > Nicotiana paniculata. The sequence continues at coordinate 69,999 of ML366604.1, forward strand.
TTAAATCAATTTATTTCTGCATTTTATTATATAAATATCCAATAATTATCCTCCAAAATATTTTTATGATGATTTAATCATATAAACTTATCTTTTGTACTAATGTGAGGTTTCGAACATTTTTCAGTACATTTCTCATAATTCCATTTGCATTTTAAGGCTAATTGCATATTTTTGTAATAATAGCTCATATGCATATATAATTACATTATTTATGCAGAAAATGAATTGTTATATTTTATAATGTTAAGTAATTATTTTAATCATTTTAGTGCACAAATGATATTTTTGTTATTTATTAATTACTTTCATAAATTATTTATTTATTAAATATTGGGTATTTAAAATCTGGCCAAGACCCCAGCTAATCCCCCCTTATAAAATCACCCAACACAAAATCCTAACCCCATTTTCACCACCCTCCTCCTCTAAATCCTCTCTACTCTCTCCCCTCTGAATAACCCTAAACCGCCACCTCTCTAAACCCCTCTCCTAATCCCTCTTCTAATGGGATATCCTTCTCATTCACTTACCATATCTGTATATTTCCTCTATTAGTTGATTCTTCATGGTATTACCTAATACTTGCTCAAACATTTCAGGTAATACCACTCTGATTCTGTCTGATCTCTTGAATCTGGAAGATATTCCATCTACATACGTTTATTCTACACCGTGTGAGTCCGATTTTGTTTATATTTTATTGATTCGTACTTACCCTAAAGCTAGGGTCTTACAGATCTTTGTCAAATCGAACCAAAATTGGTTCAAGTCTTTGATTTTGAGTGTTATCTTGTCTATATTCACGAGTTTGATTTTTCTTTTGTTGAGATTCTGCCGATTTTTTCACTTACCTTAAAAGTTAGGGCTTTCAGATCTTGTTTTCTTAATTATTTTGATTTACTAATTTTGGAGCGATTTGTGTCTCTATTCATCTTTGTGTGTGAATATTCTGTTTATATTTCATTTTCCTAAAAATTAGGGTTACTTATTTTTCCCTAGATCTGATTTTATTTTGATTCTGCATGATAATACTTCCTTATTTGTGTTTGATTTACACTTTTCCTTATTTACTTGCTCGATCTTTGTCACTATATAAACCCCTCCCCGCACCCCTTTGAAACAGTTTCGGAATCATTAAGAAAACTACAAAAACTAAGGTTGTGTACTCTTTGCCCTTTAATAATCTTGTTCTGCACTTTGGTTCCTCGCCGGCTGAAAGCCTAGGCCAGAAATTCTTAGTTTTTGCTCTTTTGGTGATATTCACAATATTGTGGGCTTCCTTTCTTTCTTGTTTCATTTTAATTGGTGAGTTACCAAGCCGTTGTCATTTCCTTCTGATTTATCTGCCACTTTGTTCAATGTGTTACTTCACTTTTAGTCTCTGCTAATGTAAATGCCATTACGTTCGCAGTTTGAGACATGCTTAGACCTGAGTTGATTAATTTCTCTTAATTCTGCCTAGTCCATGTGTTATTGATATCCACCCCTCTCCTGTTTAGAACTGCTATTTGAACATGTACTCATATCTTTTTCTATAGATTATCTGACTAGGTATGAGTGTATTCATTAAGAGAATAACAACTTTGTTTCTGAATTTGTTGCAATGTAGCCTGTTTTGATCCTGTTTTCATCATTTCTTTACTTTTCCAGTATTTGCCCTAGTTAATCCTTAGCAGACTAGGTTCTATTTCCAATCGACATGATTCCTTTTTGTGACACCAGTCTTCTGCACTTAGCATAATCTGAACTCTCTTTTTCTTACTACAAATCTTTTTTGCAACTTGCCTTGTTAATGTGTGCATTATGTGATTAAACTCATCTTCTGAAACTTGGCTAAGTCTGTCTTAAATTTAAGCATGTCTATCACTTGTTTTTATATGCTCAATTTGGTTCTGTCCTTCAGTGGTGTCCCTTAACCTCATTCTATTCCTTTATTTCCTGGTCCCTTTGAGTTCTTAGCCGGCTCAAAGCCAAGGATACTTACGCTCTGTCCTTTGACCTCCCTAGTGTGAGCACTGTTCAGGGTTTATTTGAGAACCTTGTGAACTCTGACATACTAGGACTCGGCCCATAGTCTCTCCTCTGAAATTGTCTCTGCTAACCTCCCTAGTGTGAGCAGTGCCCTGGGTTCTTGAAGCCCTTAGGAACTCTGACACACTAAGGTATTGGTTCTATATGCTCAACGTTGTTTAATACCCATTGAGTGAATTAATTGATTTCTGGATGCCCTATGCCAATGAGGATATAATTTTGGGATGTTATGAACCATAGGAATGAAGGTCTCGCCTGGCTGGGTGTGTCTTTGGGCCTGCTGTAGGCTCTCTATAGTTATTCTACTTTATAATTTATTCTATTCATTTTGGGTCTGTAATAATTCTTGTAATAACATTTTGGGATATTAGTAAAATTGGGAAAGGGGTTTTTATCTTATACTTGCATTGAAATAGGTAGAAATCCTGCCTATAGGTATTCTGTTTTGCTCAAAATGTGTTACTTTTCTCAAACATGTTCAGTTATTATATAAATCTTGCCTATAAGTATCCTACTTTGCTCAAATGTGTGTTAGAAATCCTGCCTATAGGTCTTTTATTTGGTTTAAATGTGTTATGCCTTTACCTGTTAGAAACCATGCCTATAGGATGTGGAATTATTAATATCTCAGTGTGCACATGCATTAGGCTGTATAGTACCCTGTTAATTTACATGATGCCCTGCTTATAACTTAGAAATCATGCCTATAGGATCTAAAAAATCAGTTTTAATTATAGAAATCATGCTTATAAGATCTAAAAAATCAGCTTTAATTATAGAAACCATGCTTATAGGATCTAAAAAATCAGTTTTAATTATAGAAATCATGTTTATAGGATCTAAAAAATCTGTTTTAATTATAGAAATCATGCCTATAGGGTCTAAATCAGTCTTAATTATTGTTCTGCTCGTTTCTTCAAGAGTTTTCAACATTGTGTTAATTATCATTATTAAAAACCATGCCTATAGGACTCGATTAAGCAATTCTGAAAATATTCTTGTGATTACCATCGTTAGTTACTGCATGAATCACCTAGACATCATACCTATAGGCTTAATCTCTTATGCTTATAATCAGTAGGCAACTATGTAGGCTTCGGAAATTATATTAGGAGAAAAGGCTTTACACATGAAACTGACCGCTTATAAAATCCAGAATCACACAGGGATCCTGCCTATAGGGTTCTGCAACCTTAACTTTTTAAAATCTACAACTGTCAATGTTAATTAGTTTGCGTGCATTTGGTTCCTAAGTGCGGAGGCCAACTTGAGCCCTTGTTTGCCTATACATGAAAGTCCAAATTATTTTGTATGTCATCTAGTTTTCTCATTTTTGAGAAATCTAAGTTAAGTTTAGAACCTCTCGAGATAGAGGTCCAAATGCTTCCTGGACCATAGGCATGGGACGGGTAGTGCACGCATAGGGTATAATTTAGAATCAACTAGTGCGCTTTATGGTAAACACCTTAAAGATAGTAATCGTGTAGCAGGAGCTGATAGTCTATGCCCGCTGAAGAATATGAGTAACACCCCACCTCGAGAGAGTTACGAAGTATTATTTATGTTGCACGGGGTTATCCTTTAGGCTAAAAAACTTAGGACCCCCTACCTTTGTTTTAAAGTCAATCATTTTATTTTATTTGCCAAATTTTGTCTCTTCTCTTGTGCTTAGACTAATTCATATAATTCGAGTTCGGCCGACACCCACCGTTGTAGACCTCGAGGAGTGCCTAATGCCTTCTCCTCAAGGTAAGTTGAGCCCTTACCTGATCTTTGGTGACCCAACCGGTTAAACCAGAGTTATCCGCAAATAGCTGCCCTAACGCACCTTAAATCATTTAGGTGGTGACTCTCTCTTTTAACACTCTTCCTTAAAAGAGTTTTCACGTGTCGAAACCCGATTTCGCGAGAAAAATGCGCGACAATGCTCAGCGTTACCGCTAAGCAAGCCAATAGTGAACTAACTCTGTAATCTTTTCTTTTAGAAATATTGAAATTTGATTTTTGTCTGTACATAAATCATAAGTACGAATTAAACAAAATAAGGGAGTAAACTTTTGAAATCAAGAGAAATAAATAAAATTACCCAAAATCATTAAGTGTCTACTAGCATAAATCACCAAAACCTGGTGTCACAAGTGTATGGGCTACTAGTAGAATATACAAAAGCTTACTACTCTACTGTCTGGAAAGAAATAGACAAAACAATATTAAAAAAAAGGACTCTAGATGTTGCAGAACGGCTCGGAAGGCAGCTCACCTTGTAGTCTTGTAACATGGATCAAGTGTTCGCGTCGGACTGATATCCAGATGCACCTACCTCAGATCCTGCACATTAAGTGCAGAAGCGTAGCGTGAGTACATAAATAACATGTACCCAGTAAGTATCCAGTCTAACCTCGAAGAAGTAGTGACGAGGGGTCGACTTTGACACTTACTATTTGCTAACAATAAGATGTCAAAATTGTAATTAAGCATGGATTTCATAAATAATATTGAAGACTCAATAACAAGAAATAGTAAACAATCCTTTCACAAATATTAAGTCCCGAATTTATTTTTATTGTTTAACAATATATATCTCAAGACAATGAAGAAATATCAATTATAAATGGTCTCAAAGATTTATGACACGCAATTTATGTCGAGGTCGTACGGCCCGATCCAACATAAAAATATTTAAACTGTGCACTGTAGAGGAATGAATGGCACGAACCATAGACGAATCTATCTGCTACCGATGTGTTCGACCCGCTCCAAAAAAAGATAAAATACTTTATAACAGTCAATTCAATATTTATTAAGAGGCAATTATTTTAAGAAACATCAATTATCAATAACAGCCAAGTGGCCTATCCAAGAATTTAAGTAAATTAAATTTATCCTTCTACCATTCTTTTATCAAGTTCCAACATTATTTAAGCAATTAATTTAACAAGTAGGGTGCAAACATCACAATTATAGCATGGTATGGGTCCTAGACTACCCGGACATAAGCATAATTAGTAACTATGTATGGACTCTCGTCACCTCGTGCATACGTAGCCCCCACAAATAGAAGCACGTAATAATTAATTCACATATGGGGTTGATTCCCTCTTACAAGGTTAGAAAAGAGACTTACCTCGTCTCAAAGCGTACTTTCCGGTCCAAGATTTTTCTCAAACCCTCAATTCGGTGCCAAACGACTTGAAACTAGTCAAATATTATATAAAATAATCAATACATGTTCAAAAGTTCATATCCTAACTATCAAAGTGATTTTCCAAGACTATTTGAAGAATCCCTAAAATTCACCCCTGGGCCCACGCGCGCGGATTTCGAAAATTGTTTAATAAAGTTGTTACCATAACCTCATGAACTCAAATACATGATTTTCACTAAATTCTATAACCAATTCCGTGGTTAAATCACATTTTTTTCAAAAACATAGGTTTTTCATCTACCCATAATCTATGTATTAAACTCACATTAGGTAGAAATTACTTACCCTCAATAGCTAGGTTGAAATCCCCCTTTTTGAAGCTCCAAAATCGCCTAAATGTGTGAAAAATGAGAGGAAAAAGGCCTAAGTCCCGTTTTAAGACATTCTGCCCAGACCTGACCCTTCATCGCGAACGCGATAAAGCCTACACGTTTGCAAGGCAAAACTGGAGAACCCATAAACTTCTTCCTCGCGATGCAGATGAGTCTCGTGAACGTGATGCACTAGGTTGACTCCCTATCGCGAACGTGTGCCTTACCTCGTGATCACATAGGGCAACTGGGTTTCCAGGCCCAGGCCCCTCGCGAACGCGATTGGTTTTCTCCGAACGCGTAAACCACTGGCCCTAAGCCTCCATGAATGCGGCCTTGGCTTCGCGAACACGAAGCAAAAAAAACCCACTCAGTCCAAATCCTTCTACGCAATGTGGTCCTTCCACGTTCATGAAGAAGGAACCAGAACTGGAAAATCTAGTTTCCCAAACATAGCTCCGGGCGGTCCGAAACACACCTGATCCCCTCGGGACCCCGTCCAACTACACCAACAAGTCTATAAACATAATAAGGGCCTGCTCGAACTCTCGAAACATGTAAAATAACAACAAAACCAACAATCACACCCAAAACTAAATTGAATCAAAATATAAACTTCAAGTTCTTCAGTTTACTCCGGACGCGCCGAAACATACTTAGACTACTCGAAATGACACCAAAGTTTCTGTGCAAGTCTTAAATCACCATATGGAACTATTCCTGATCTCGTAATCCCATTTCAACATCGATATCACCAAAACCTACTCCAAACCAAATTTAATTAACTACAAAACCTCCAAAGAACCAACTTTCACTATTAGGCGCCAAAACGCTCTTGGGTCATCAAAACCCGATCTGAATATACGTTGAAGTCCTAAATCATTATACGAACCTATTTGAACCTCCAAATCCCGATTCTGAGGACGTTTACTGAAAATGTTAATCAAAGTCAAACTTAACCTTTTTAGCCAACTATAATGAACCAAGTGTTCTGATTTCAACCCGAACTCTTCAAAATCCCGAACTGACCATCCCCGCAAGTCATAAAATAGCAAAAGTACATACGGAGAGTCTTATTTAGGAGGACAAAATTCTAAAAAGCAAAACAACCGGTCGGATCGTTACAAAAAACATATGTTGATCTTAACCTGGAGTATAACTTTCTACCATAATAAAGGGAAAAATTTTCATATCTCAAACATAGCGAGTGCCTACACAAACTCAAACTCATCTCTCATCATTTTGTTAGGCCAAGAAAAATACTAAGCATACTTATAGATCAGAGAAAAATAGATATAGAGTTACAGGATGATGCAAATCAAGCTAATGTACCAAGGCTGTAGAAATTTATGTTAACCCTTGAACTCGAAAGCCCCAAGATAGTTCAGAAATTCTTCATCTTGGAATCAAGTAGTTTCTATAATCAAACTAGAATTAGGAAATGATTTTAGTTTATAAAGGAGCAAAAGAAAATTTCATTTGACCAACCATCATAGCCATAACGACATAGTATTTTTAAAATCAAAGGGGGCAAATGTCACGACCCAAATTTCCCTCCGTTGGGTATCGTGATGGAACCTAGTCTTAGGGACTAGGTAAGCCTAATATTTCCACTGAACAACAACAATAATAACGGAATTTTAAAAAAAAATCGAAATAGAATTCTTGACAGAGTTTACAATTTCCCAAAACCCAGTAAGTACAAGTCATAAGCTCTCAGAAATCTTTCTATCAAATCTAAGTACAACTGCCTAGGAATAAGTAAGTACCGTTGAATAGAAATAAAACAGGAAGGTGACTCTGAAGCCTGCGTACGCAGTAGCAGGTTACCTTGAGTCTCCTCAGCATGATCTGAGCAGCTACCAACAACCATAGCCTGAAGTTGCACACAAAAATGTGCAGAAGTGTAGTATGAGCACACCACAACGGTTCTCAGTAAGTATCAAGACTAACCTCGGTGAAGTAGTGACGAGGACTAGTCAAGATACCACTGGTATAATAAGTAAAAAGGCCAGATGTATAAATGACCGAACCAAAATATCTATCTAAATATTTCCCAATGAAATTAACGGTACGATCGAATAATACGAAAGAAAAATTCAATAATCATGAACAATGGACATCATAATAGAAATACGCAAAGGGAATGGGAAGTATTCAATCTAAATGGAGGGAACTACAACCAAACAAAAACTCAAGCAACTCAGCACTACATCAATTTATTCACGTCAGTCCGTAGCCAATGACTCAATAAAATTGGTCAAAACTGAGTGAAAACCGTTAAATCGTGAGTTCATTTTCAAAACTTTAAAGATATAATCATTTCGGAATAGAGAAATTTCTTCTTTTAAACATACTTTCTCTGAATGTATATTTATATATTTTTATAAAGAGAAATATTTGTAACATAGTCTCTTCAAATACGGGGTGTTCAAATACACTTTCCCAAATACTACTATTTCAAGTCTCTTTCAAATATCATCAAAACACGTGATGTTCAAAATATATTTTCTCAAGTACTGCTCTTTCAAATATCATCAAAATATGTGATGTTCAAAATATATTTTCTCAAGTACTGCTCTTTCAAATATCATCAACATACGTGATGTTAAAAATATATTTTTCCAAGTACTACTCTTTCAAATATCATTATTCTGCAAGAAAAATATTTTCCAAATATACTTTCGAAAAGAAGTCCTTTAGACATAACTTTTCCTAGAGACAATTATTTTTCAGCTATACTTTTCAATATATTTATTTATATCTTTCGATTAAAATCTCCCCAATCATAAAACTACTGGAACTCAGTCCGCCACTCAGAATTTATCATGCAATGCAGTACAGGGGGAAAGCTCCCGGATCTCTATGTGTAGTCCCAATTTAAATATGTGATGCAGTACAGGGGGAAAGCTCCCAGATCTTTGTCCGTAGTCCCAATTTAAATATGTGATGCAGTACAGGGGAAAACAACCAGAATGCGACAGAAACAACATATATTGCCACAACCGGCGCGAAAGCAAACAAGGCCGAATACAAAGTGCGATGAGCAAATCAATACAAAGACTTAAATCACAAAAGTGGTAACAACTCGCTCGTAAGAAGTAGCCACTGAGAGGAATGCCAAGTACAAAGAGAGAACATCATAACGAGGGGAAGATAAGACAAATATAGCAACGATTCTATACGTTCAAGTTCGCAACCAAGAAACCAAATCATCCCGGCAAGGGAAATCAGCTATAACCAATCTCACTTAGACAATTAGCTTCACCGCATAAACTCAGTTTGAACAATACTCAGTAAATAGGCAGCATATGAAGGAAGACATAGCATAACGGTAGAAAAAATAAAGTCTTCATTTAAGTTAATTTAGATCATATAAGAAACAAGGAATGCTAGGAAAGTACTTCTAACTTGAACATGAGGAGATGAGATTAGAAATCAGGAATTTAGATATAACAAGTTCAATTCATATACGGGGAACATAAGGACCCAAAAATCCCTAAAGGTCAATCTATTTGCAAATAAGTTCGAGTACACACTCGTCACCTCGCGTATGCGGACTACAATCAACATAAAAGACTCAATCCTAAGGGGTAGCTCCCCCACACAAGGTTAGGCAAGATACTTACCTTGACTGCGCTAATCAACTCAATACCACGCTCTTACCACGAGTACCCAACTCCGGGTGGCCCAAATCTAGACAATTTGATTGCATAGAGTAAATATCATCACAAGGAAACAAAATAATTAATAAGTCCGAAGCTAATGCGCGAAATTTTTAAATTTTCCCAAAAAGTTCCCTGGGCCCACGTCTCGGAATTAGGTAAAAATTATATTTTTCGGACACCCATTCACTCATGAGTCTAAACATATATGAAAATCTCTCAAATCGGAGGTCAAAAACTCAATCAAAACTCAATAATTTGGTCTATGAAATTCATTCCATTTTTCCATTTTCTACCCAAAATTTTCGAAATTAAAGGTTGGATTTAATATTGGAATCATGGAAATTGATCTATAATGGATGGAAATCACTTACCCAAGTTATCCAGGTGCAAAAGCTTCCAAAAATCGCCTCTCCCGAGCTCTCCAATTCGAAAATGGTGAAAATAACATAAACCCTCGGATCTGATATAATTTCCCAGCAATTCCGCACCTGCGCCCTTGGCACCGCACCTACGGTCTTGCACTTGCGAAAATACCATCGCAGGTGCGAAAACCCACTAAAAAGCCTGCGGTCGCACCTGCGGTCAAATGGCCTCACCCGCGGCTCCGCATCTGAGGAAAACACACTACACCTGCGAGGAATGGGGGATTGGGCTAAGTCCGCACCTGCGAGCTCCTTGCTGCACCTGCGTGTCCCCACCTGCGGAAGGTCCATCACAGGTGCGAGACACCAGAATCAGCAATGGTTCAGCTGTCTCCCAAGTGCTAATAACACCCGATGAGCATCCTACATACCCGAGGCCCCCGGGACCCCGTCCAACAACACGCAAGTCATATAACCTAACACAGACTCACTTGAGGTTTCAAACCACATAAAACAACACTAATACGATGAATTAAACTAAAAGTCCATGAAAATTCTTCAAACTTCTATAAACATTATGTTTTGCATTTAAGGTCCGAATCACGCCAAACGAAGTCCGCTTATTTCCAAACTTCACAAATAACACATATAAATCATATCGAACCTGTACCGGGCTTCGAAACCATAATACGGGCCCGATATCACAAGTTTCACCTCAAATTTCATTTTCAAAAACTTTTATATTTTTCAGAAAATAATTTTCTTTAAAAATTCATTTCTCGGGCTTGAGACCTCGGAATTCGATTCCGGACATACGCCCAAGTCCCATATTTTTCTACAGACACTCCGGGACCGTCAAATCACGAGTCCGAGTCCGTTTACCAAAAATGTTGAGTGAATTCAACTTTATTCAAATTTTAAATACAAAATTTTTATTTTTATCAATTTTTCACATAAAGGCTTCCCGGCTACACGTCGGGGATGCGCACGCACGTTGAGGTGAGATATAAGGAGGTTTTTCAAAACCTCGAAACACAAAATTAAATAGAATATACAGGATGACCTTTTTGGGTTATCACAACAAAGGTCTACTGGAAGTACTTCCGAAGCAAATCTGATGCGGAAGGACATTGCCCTGGGTTCTCGACTAGAAGTGCAGCAATCACATCCCTCAAAACTCCTAATCCACAGTCTTCTGGCAAATTCCTATTTTTCTTCAAATTGTTGAGTTTATTGACCATTTTCTGAATCTGTTCCCATCAAATGTGAAATCTTAAATAGCAACAGCCCTAAGGCATATGTATCTGTCTTTGTGGTAACTGATATGGTAACTGATAGAAGGCTGCTAAACAAATTCAAAACTTAGTACATTTCATTATCAAGTATTGTGCTTCGAACATCAATCTTGTCATCTCCACTCAATCGAGCTGAATCAAAATGATAAAGAAGAAAGTTCAAATAAAGCATTTAAAAAAATATTATCAAGAAATAACAAAGAAATTAAAAAGAATAATCAACTAACCCAAGTTAGAATCGCCGATCTTAGCTTGATCATGTGCATCCATGAAAATATTATCTCTAGATATGCCTTCATGGATCACTTCACTTTCATGGATAATTGTAAAGCCCTTCAGAAGCCCCTTAAAGATGCAGAAAACCATCTCCATCTTAAATGCCTCTTTTTTGAATCTCTTTTTGTAGCTTGGCATGTATGATGCTAAAAATAATAAATAGCAAAAAAATGAGAAACAACTTTTAGCTTAAAAATAGTTTGAGACTAGTTTAACTTAACTTTACAAACCTTGGACAAAACTTTATTGCAAAAAAAAAAAGGTCTTTTGTTGCATCAACTACCATCTCTTTGTCTGATGATGAAGATCAACATGCCAGACTCCATCTTCTATCTAACACTAGGAATGAGAAAAAAAAGTTAATTGTGGTGATCCAGAAAGTTATTCACACCAAATATTCTAGAAAGAAACTAAACCTAATAACCACTTGCAACTTCTATTTCAACGGTTATGTGTTTATAATTTGTAGTACAAGAATTATTATTTTTCTTATATTAGTTCTAGCTCTCTTTCGTGAAATTTCCTTTGCATTTTGGTTTCTTTCTCTTCAATTTTTCTTTTTTTATTTTTTATTTTTTTTTTTTTTTTTGGTATTTGCTGAAAAATAAGAATAAAGCAAAATACTAAATTCGAATAAAAGTGAGTCCTTTTCACTCTTATTTTGATGCTTTGATTATGTAAAGCACAAAACACTATCTTGTTCAAATTTGTTTTTAGCCTTTCAAAGCGACAGAACAATATGTAATTGATTTTTCTTTCAAATCGTTCCTATCCTTTATTTAAATTTTTTTTGTGACAAATAATCCTTATACTTCATTAGTCTCTATCTATTCTTTACGTAGTTTAACTGTATATATAGAGAAATATTATTTAACTAGTGTAGCATTGATTTAAAATTCTCTAGTGTTTAAAACATATAATTAAGCGGACTTGGTTTTGTATTGAGACTTGAGCTAAAAGTGACTTATGTAGGTTCTTTATCTCATTTTTGAGGGTTGTTATGTTTAGTGATTGTAGATTACAACTATTTTTTTATGTAAACAATATAGAGTTCGTCATGTGGATAAGCCTATAAGATGTCAGTCTCAGATAAAGGTTTAGGTCATAAAGTATATCTACATAGATAGATATACATTACCTGATAATAGCATACACCCTAGAATGCCGCACAACTGCAAATATTTTCACCTTCATGTGAAGAACAAATATTTATAGTTTGAAAACATACAATAAAGTCGTCTGATGCTAAATAAATAATCCTTAATTTCTGTTCAAGTTGTTGACCATTGAAAGGTTACAACATACAAAGACTTGTCAAGTTTATGCTTGCATTTATAAACAACTCGTCAATGTTTCCCATTGTGATTCAGTGTTCAAATAAGGAAGTTAGATGTATTCCGACTAAGTAATGAATATGTCGTTTAACGATTCAATAGAATCTACGTACAACTATTTGATATGTTAATTTAATAATTAAGTGGCAACCCAAGCACTCAAATATGAGTATAGAAGTCTCAATGGAGTTTTACATAATATTTTAAGGATCTTTTTCAATTTTTATTATATAAGTAATTAAGACTTATACATTACAATTTGATGGTTTCATATTTAGCATCAATATATAGTATCATTTGAGGAGTCTCATATCTTAGATGTTTTACATACATTTATGATATGTAACATTAGATTAGTTTCTACAAATCATATATAAAAACTGCATGACTATATAACAAAATATATTTTAGTGCGATATATTTTAAAAACTAGATGAGGAACAACATGCAATTGCGAAAGATTTTTTATAAGAGTATTAATTATTTAATAAATAAAAAAATTCTCTGATTATTTAACTAAGATAATTGAAAAATGAAAATTTTACATGCAAGTTGTTATCGCCTCTGTGTTAAAACTCAGAAATCAGAAGAACTGTTAGAAGAAACAGAAAATATATAAACGATAAGAAATATTCCGAGCCCACAATTTCCTTGTGTGTCCTTAAAGAATTTTAACCCCCTCACAAGTTGCCAAGGTAATGGATTAAATCCTCCCAGGATGAAACGGAATAACCTTCCTGCAACAGTGGCAATACAAACTGCAGGATACCAACAACCTCAAAGAACGGAGCAAGCTCACACTTACGAATTTGAGAGAGAGAGACTGCGAAGTAGAATGCAGTATTCAGAATGGAATTCTCAATTTTTCAGTGTATGGAAAAAGAAGCCATGCGTCAGAATTTATAGGCAACTATTGGAAGAGGTGTGATGTCTGTTCAGGAAAAAGTGTCTGTTCA
>ML366605.1:2207-16763 GCA_005239505.1 Nicotiana paniculata
TATAGGGTTTGGGGGTTAGGTTAGATTAAAAAGGACGAAAATAATGTGGATCGTTGATCTCAGAGATCAACGACCATGATTAAATTGGGGTTTGTGTCGGGTAGATGAAGGATTGGGCTTGGGTAGGATTTGGGCTAGGATTTAAGATATTTGGGCTGGTATAATTGGGTTGAAACAAATTTGAAAGGGGATATTTGTTAAATACCCAACTAATTAATAAAATAATTTGTGAAAATAATTAACAAATTATAAAAATGACGTTCATGCATAACATAATTTGTGAAAATAATTAACAAAATAATAACTATTATTGCAAAGTTATTGCAATTATAGCCCGAAAGAAATAAATGTGGCTATTTATGGAATAGTTAAAGCTTATTCTGAATATAAATGGTAAAATTAAGTCATGAAATTGTTATAAAGACATTTGTGATGAAATCAGTAATTATTTATATAATAAAAATACAAGAATAAATTAATAAAAAATCCTTAGAAAAATGCAGAAATTATGCAAAAATATTATTTTATGCTCATGTACTATTTTGAAAATAGATAGGAATTTTAAAAATAGTATAGGAAAAAATTGGCTATCAACACCATAAATAGGAAAGACCATAATCATGGCGCAACTAGCAAATCAACACCTTAATAACAATCTCGCTCGAAGCAGAAACACATCTAGTGTGTGTATAACCAAAAAATCACAAACCATTATAGCATTGATGAGTAATAGAATATATCAGAAGATGTACTACAAGAATATATTCGTGCATGAGTTTTAAACATGATGCAAATTTCCTTTTGACCATGAGAATTGTCTTTGGACGGTTGAGGATGACGTTGTTAGACCATGATGTCCTGGGCCGTGAATTGGGCAGTAAGGGATTCACAGGCCATTAAATGATGTTCTCGAGCCATGAAAATTGTGCGTCCGAACCATGACGCCTTTGAATAATGATATGCAAGTTTCAGAGATCCTCAGGCCATGGCATGGTGTCTTCCGGCTATGAGGATGATGCCTTCAAACTATGAACCCTTCAGACAAGTTGGCGATATTTCAGTCCATGAGGTGCAAAATATGATGCTAAAAGAAACGAGACAAGGCTTAGTCTTATAGGAATTTGAGGGCAGAGCTTAGCCCCGAAAGAGAATAGTGAGAGGTTTAGGACAAAGCAACATCTGTATTTACGCAAAGAGCGGCAATACTTAGTCTCGTGGGGGGGAGGAAGAGCTTAGCCTTATGCAAATGGAGAGGCATGGCTGAGCCTCATACAATATTCAAGACAGTGATTAGTCTCATGCAAGGAGAAGACAATGCTTAGCCTAATGCAGATAAAAAGCCAATGCTTAGCCTCATGCAGGATTTGAGACAGTGATTAGTCTCATGAAAATGTAAGGCAATTCTCAGCCTTATGCAGATAAGGAGGCAGTACTTACCTTCATGCAAGATTTGAGACAATTCTTAGTCTCATGCAATAGGAAGGCAGAGCTCAGCCTTATGCAATTAAGGAGGCAGGGCTTAGCCTTATCCAAGATTCGGGACAGGGCTTAGTCCCATGCAAGGTGAAGGCAATGCTTAGCCTTTTGCAGATAGAGAGGCAAGGCTTATCCTCATGCAAGTTTGAGACAGAGCTTAGTCTCATGCAAATAAAAGGTAGTGCTTAGCCTTGTGCGAATATGGAGGCAGGATTTAGCCTCGTGCAAGCTTTGGGACAGGGCTTAGTCCCAATGCAAATAGAACACATAATAGATGATGGCAGAGTATTATTTAGCTGGAAATGTATTTGGTATCTTTGTTGTTATGAAGATCATGATTCTGAGGTGTGCATATTCCTTGCTTGACCTGCTTCGCTCCGTCTGAAGATCCTCTTCAAATTATCGGGGCAGTATTCGCTAAACATAGTTTATTTCAAAAGCAGGCATGCATAGTTTTCATAGACATAGTAAAAATATAGTTTTACGAATTGGTTAGATGAACCAGTGACTGTGACACAATCAGAGACATCGCGACTTCCTTTGCTGTAAAATTTTTAGGGTCCTTCTCAAAATTCTGCCCCAGTTAAATGGACAACATTTCTACTGCTCTATATGCTGCGATCAGATGAACTTGCTTCAGAATTTTGAGGTAACTCCTCAAGATTCTGCCCTAGTTTCTGATTGTGGGGAAAATAGAAATTTTATTCAATTGTGACCGAACCAATAGGGCTGCCTATGTATCCCCTCTTAAACGGAAACCAGGTCGAGCATAGTTCAATTTACATCATATGCAGAAAAACATAAATAGTTTACATATAATATCGCTTGACTGCATCCGAGTTGATCGGCTTTGGCCAAACTTCTCCGTCCATTTCCACGAGTATGAGGGCTCCTCCCGTCAGAACTCTGTGAACCATATAAGGACCTTGCCAATTGGGAGATAATTTCCCTTTGTCTTGATCTTTATGTGGGAACATTTTCTTTAACACCAATTGTCCCAGAGTGATCTATCTCGGCTTAACTCTTTTGTTGAAGGCTCTAGACATCCTGTTCTGATAAAGTTGTCTGTGGCATACTTAGTTCATCCTCTTTCCGTATATGAGGGCTAGCTTCTCATAACGGCTCCTTATCCGTTCAGCATCACTAAGTTCAACTTCTTGTATGATTCTCAAGGAAGGAATTTCAACTTCGGCAGGAATAACAGCTTCAGTACCATACACCAGCAAATAGGGAGTTGCCCCGGTTGATGTGCAGATTGTGGTACGGTATCCCAGTAAAGCGAATGGAATTTTCTCGTGCCATTGTTTATGATTTTCTATCATTTTTCTCAGTATCTTCTTGATGTTTTTTTTGGCAGCTTCCACAGCTCCGTTCATTTGGGGCCTATATGCTGTGGAATTATTGTGCTTGATTTTGAAAGTCTCACACAGGCCTTTCATCAGATCACTGTTGAGATTAGCAGCATTGTTATTAATGATGGACTCTGGAACTCTGTACCGACAAACAATCCTGTCGCGGACAAAATCCGCAACGACCTTCTTAGTCGCAACAAACCCATTTAGTGAAGTAGTCGATAAACACAAAAATAAACAGATGCCCATTTGAGGCGGCGGGCTCGATTGGACCAATGACATCCATTCCTCAGGTTGCAAAAGACCAAGGTGAGCTTGTTGCATTAAGCTCATTTGGTGGCACTTTTATCATATCTACATGTACTTGACATTGGTATAACTTTTTAACATACTGGATGCAATATGTCTCCATTGGTCATCAAGAAATAGCCGGCCCTAAGATCTTCTTGGCAAGGACAAAGCCATTCATACGCGGGCCACATGTCCCAACATGTATCTACTCGAGCAATTTAGAAGCTTCTTTTGCGTCGACACACCTTAACAATCCCAAATCAGTAGTTCTTCTATATAGGGTTCCTCCACTGTGGAAGAAATGATTGGATAATCTCTCAAGCATGCGTTTCTGAGTATGGTTTGCATAATCCGGATATTTTATTTTTTCCAAATACTTTTTCATGTTGTTGAACCAAGGCCTCCATCTGTTTCCTCTTCGACATGAGCACAATATGTCGGTTGATTATGGAAGATATACTTCAAAGGATGCATTCTCGATATAAGGTATGTTGTATCGACACAGAAGTAATGCCTCAGCTTATGAGCTATCCAGGTCAAGGCATAGCAGGTTCGTTCCAATAGAGAATACCGTGCTTCATAAGGTGTAAACGTCTTACTCAAGTAGTAGACGAATTGTTCTTTTCTTCCTGTCTCGTCGTGCTGCCCCAGAACACAGTTGAAAGCTCTATCTAGCACTGCAAGCTAAAGTAATAGTGGTATGCATGGCTTTGTCGGAACCAAGAATGGTGGCGTTGATAAGTACTCCTTGATTTTGTCAAAATCCTTCTAACAGTCTTTGGTCCAACTAGTCACTTCGTCCTTCTTCAACATCTTGAAAATTGGCTCACATATAAGTGTGGACTGGACTATGAAACAACTGATGTAGTTAAGGCGTCCTAGGAAATTCATCACATCTTTCTTGCTTTTTGGCGGTGGTAATACTTGGATGGATTTTACCTTCGATGGATCCAATTTTATTCCCCGGTGGCTGAAAATGAATCCCAATAACTTTTCGACGGGAACCCTGAATGCACACTTTACAAGGTTAAGCATTAGGTTGTACTTCCGTAGTCTATCAAAGAATTTACTCAAGTCCACTACATGATATGTGGACTTCTTGGATTTAATGATGACATCGTCCACATACACTTCAATCTCCTTATGTATCATGTCATTAAATATAGTAGTCATGGCCCTTATGTAGGTGGCCCCAACATTCGTTTGGCCAAACGACATCATCTTATAGCAGTACACCCCCATGATGTAATGAAAGTTGTTTTCTCAGCGTCCTCTTTGTCCATCCAGATCTAATGGTAACTGGCCAAACAATCTAAAAAGGACTGGAGTTCATGCTTAGCAAAATTTTTATTAAGATGTGTATGTTTCGAAGCGGGAAATCATCCTTTGGGTTGGCTCTATTGAGATCCCGAACTCTAACCTTCCCATCCTTCTTCGGAACTGGCATGATGTTGGATAACCATGTGGGATATTCAACTACCCTAAGGACCTTGGCCTTGATTTTATTGGTAACCTCCTCTTTTATTTTCAGGCTCATACCATGCTTGAATTTCCTGAGTTTCTGCTTTACTAGTGGATACATCGGGTTTGTGGGAAATTTTTGGGCCACAATGGATGTACTTAATCCGGTCATATCATCGCATGATCATGCAAAAATGTCCTCGTACTCTTTCAAGAACTGAGTTTACTCCTCTTTCTCTGATAGTGACAAGTGGATGCTGATGCAGGTCTCCTGGACAGTTTCAGAACCTCCTAAGTTAATTATCTCAGTTTCGTCTAGGTTGAACTTGGGTTTGTTCTCAAAATTCTCTACTTCTCTGACGATGTCTTGAGGTATTACATCATGTTCTTCTTCTAAATCATTGTCCTTTTATTGTGTTGCCTCATTACATGTCACAGTTGTCGGTTCATCAAGATAGGAAATAGTAATGATGTATGGATAAAGATACGGGAAAAGTGGTAATAATAAAACATTGAAAGTGTCAACAAAATGCAATTTTCAATAATTTAAATAATGTTTTGGAATTGGAAATATTATTTAAAACAAAATGCTAAAAGGGAAATCATTTTTTCTTAGAAAGCAAAATAAATAATGTTTTTCGGCCTTCCTACCCCAGGACTCGTCGCGCCCTGGAAGATCTGATAGTTCAATTCTCGAGGAATGTTCCTCTCTCCATATCTCGGATTGTATGTCCTTCATCCTCCTCCTCCTCATCAATTACGCAACAATCCATAGCATCATCTTCCAAAAACAGGTTCGTCAAGGCTGCCAATGCTTCTTCCTCCTCTGATCCCCATATAATGTCGGTCTGATGGAAAGTCTGACTCAGGTGTGGCACAGGTTGCTCGAGTGGATAGTACGGACCACGCCATGGTGGTGACCAATCTTGGTATTCTTGCCAGGCGTATTGGTATCCCAACCCCAAAGTGGTGCTATGGTGTTTTGGCTGTATTAGTTTGGAGATGCCCTGAAGATTCTTACCAAGTCCCTTGCCGGGCTCATATCCTCTCCATGCTAACATGCTTTCTATCTTGCTACTCCACCACTTATATTTCTCGATCGCGTTCACCCGCTCGATGTGATGGTAGGTTTCTCCACTATCTTTCTTCTATTTTCAATCACTGAAATAGTCTGACTAGTGTAAATGGGGCTTTCCATCTCCATAGACAATTACTTCCTGGTGGTTACATTCAAACTTCACGGCATGATGTAAAGTTGATGTTGCAGCCCCAGCACCATGTATCCATGGTCGTCCCAGCAACAGATTGTAGGATACAAATATATCCAGTACATGAAACTCGACATCGAACCATGTAAGCCTCATTTGTAGACAAAGATTAGTCTCTCCAAGTGTAGCTCTTTGAGACCCATCGAATTCTTTTACATTCATAGTTCATTCCCATATCTCATGCAAGCCTTTGCCCAACCTCTTCAATGTTGTTAATGGGAAAATGTTGAGACTGGATCCTCCGTCGATCAGAACTTTGGAAATGAATTTATCTTCACATTGCACTGTAATGTGCAGTTGGTTGTTGTGATTCAAACCTTCAGGCGGCAGCTCATCCTCGTGAAAGGTGATTTTGTGGCTCTCCAGCACATGTCCTACCATATTGGCCATTTCTCCACCAGTGATGTTGTTGGGTACATATGCTTCTCTCAACACCTTCATTAGAGCATTTTTGTGTTCCTCAAAATTTTGCAGCAGCGACATGATAGATATCTGAGTGGGAGTCTTGTTTAGATGATCACTGACAGAGTACTCCCTTGCATGTACCTTCCCCTAGAGGTCATCTGGCCCAGTCTCAATGACGGGCGATTTGTTAGAAGCTTGCTTACTTGTTTCTCCTAAGTGTTCAGGTGTATAAACCCTTCTGGTCATCCCTTATGCAGTACTGAATTCTTCTATCTTTGACTTTCCCTTACTTCTAGCCTCGGCCACATAATCCTAAGGTATAACATTGGTACTGAAGGGCGGTGTGGATGCCACTGTTACAATGAAAGGTATGGCCATCTCCACTTCAAATGGAGTGAGTATTGTTGCGGGTGGCGTTACTTATGCTTCTAAATGAACCTATGCGGCTACCTTGAATCCAATCGGCAGTCGTATCTGCACTATAATAGGATTGAGTGTGACTGCGGGATTCTTAGAATCGTCACCCTCCTTGATAAGTCCAATTGATCCCTCAGGATCCCATTCCTCATCGGTCTCTATCACATTGATACCTTCTCCCCTATGATATGGGAGGGGGTTGTTGCGGACGTTAGGTGTAGCTTTCTTTGACTGGATGACCTTATTATCAATAAAGGTTTGGATTTTATCCTTCAGTGTCCGACGCTCGTCAATGGTGTGCCTTTTCATACCAGAATAAAATGCATAGATTTTATTTGGGTTGACCCATTGGGATGAATTCTCCATGGCCACAAGAGGGATAGGGGTGACGTAACCAGCAGCCTTTAACCTCTCATACAGCTGGTCAATGGGTTCAGCAATGGCAGTGTATTGTTTGGGTGGTTTGCGATCAAAATTAGGACGTGGTCTTGGGTAGTTTGGACGAGTTCGAGTTGACAAAAAGTAAGATGGTTGGAAATTATATGTATGGTAAGTAGTGGCTGGTTGGGAATATATGAGAGGTCATGGTTGATATGTGGGTGGAGGTGTTTGGTATGCCAGTGGAGAGGTCTGATATACAAATGGAGTTTTGTGTCCTTGGGCAACCATTATTGTTCCCACGTCCTTCTTCTTTGATATACCCCCTGACTGTAATGCTTTATCCGTGGCCTGAAGTGCCTCGAAGTTTGTCACCATACCGCTTTTAATGCCCTCTTCAATCATTTCCCCGAGTTTGATGATATTGAAGAACATATGGTTTTCAATAACCATCAATCTTTCATAGTACTGGGGATCATGTGCCCTCACAAAGAACTTGTTCATCTGTTCCTTGTCCAACGTCAGTCTGACCTTGGCTTCTTCTGACCTTGGCTTCTTCTGACCTCCAACGAGTAGCGTACTCATGAAAGGTCTCAGTTGTCCTTTTCTTTAAGTTCTGGATGTAGAAGACATCCGGCGCATTCTCTGAATTAAACCTCAACCTGTCCATAAAGTTGGACGCCATGCTCACCCAGTCGGCCCATTTCTTAGGATTCTGGCTGATATACCAGGACAAGGCATCTCCTGTAAGACTCCTCATGAATAGCTTCATTAAGATCCTTTCATCCTTTCTGACCCCTACGAGCTTGTCACAATAGGTTCTCAGATGAACGTTGCGATCACCTGTTCCGTCAAATATTTTGAACTTGGGAGGTTAGTATCGCTCAGAAAGTTCCACATCTAGTTGTATGCATAGATCTTCGTAGTTAAGACCTTCTATCCCTTTACCTCCTTCGATGCCCTGAACCCGACTTGTTAATTTCTTAAGCTCCTCAGCTATATTCTTAATGAGCATGTCCTTCTCAGTAGATTCTGGTGTATAGGATATGGATTGAGTAGAGTGAGGTAGAGTTTCCACGTATATGGGGTTGTTTTGTTGACCGGGAGTTTGGATACAATGATGATCATTGGTGGAGTTCTAGGGTTCGGGAATAATTTGTGGGGTATTTTGTGGAGTATGGTAGGTGTTCTGCTGATATTGTGGAGGGATAGTTTGATTATGTGGTGGGGTTGTATAATGGTGAGGTGCGGGAGGATTCTGTGTGAGCTTGTTGGGTGTGTTTTGAGGTTGTACAGGATTTTGGGTGTTTAGGTGGTTGTTGTCTAGGATATTGAGTATGAGGGAGAGGTTTTCTAAGCTCTGGACCTGCTCGAGCTCACCCTGAAGTTCTAATATTCTCTGCTCAAGCCGTGAGACCGCATCATTTGATGCATGAGTACCCCGACCATCGGAAGCTTCTGCATGTTCAACATGTGTATTGTTGTCTTTTCTGGTGCCGTTAAAGTCGTCCATTTTTACTTTTCCTTTGCCTTTTGGTGGACTGGGAGGAGGAGAATGTAGAGGGTCCTTGGATCTTGTGTGATAAGCTAATGATGCCAGTATGTGCGAACCAACCTTTGGGGAATGAGGAATAACCAAAAGAAACAAAGAAAAAAACAAAGAGGTAGCCAAGCCAGTAAGAGTTATGAGAAAGAATATTTGCGGTATTTAAATACATATTGAGGGAATGTAAATTCGCGTCCTAATTTGGGAACCTCTTTATGCTCGAGGTAGGCCTAGCGACAAGTTGTTTTGAAGAACTTTAATGCCAATAATTTCCTCATTTCATTAATATAAAAATAGATGAATCAATCACGACACTAAGATAATAAAAGATAAGTCACTACTGGTAATTGGCCTTATTACATTTAGGAAAGCAAGTAAATCTAATCTACTTGGTCCTAGAAGGACCGTCCACAGGCTTGATCTTCTTGGCTCTGTCGATTAGGTTCCCTAGGTCGTGCATGCCCAACAACAAGTATACTGGCATTCTGGCAGTCGGCGACTCTTTTCCTCGTCTTCCCCTCCAGTTCCGTTAGACCTTGCTCCAAATACTCCAGCCTTTCGTTAGATTTGATAGCCCTTTCCCTCCATCCATTGATCAGTTCCAAATCAGTCATGTGTTGCTCCAGATGCTCGACCTCGGACTCATGAACCCTTTTGCACAGTTTATTGTATCTCACTTGGGCTTCAGCAACTTCGTTTATGACCCTGTTTCCTTGACCGATTCCCGACTCAACTACCCCTGTTATGTTGTCTTCCAACCATGATGGCTAAAAGCATACATGTCCTGCGTGGTACCTATCATGCTCGATGGTGTCCTTCTCCACAATGATCTTTAAGTGCCACATATGCTAATCTTGGCACCTTTAAGGGTTGTCATCATCCTGAAAATCTGCCCAGAAATCACTTATCTCTGCAACCTGCAATATCACCTGCCTCCTGCCGACTTGTCTCACAACCCTGATGGGAACATAAGGGTATGTCCCCCTTATCCCAATAAACACAAATTGAGGAGCATCCCTAGACCTGATGATGAAATCGTCAGTAGGAAACCATTCAAACATCCACTGACCTGATCCTCGGTCAAATTTTCGAAGAACTCCACCCATTCCTTAGCACTTTCTGGTTAAGAAAACATGTCCGGGATATAAGTAATCCTCTTAGGGTGGTGAAAGGCTATGTGATCATTCCCCGCCCTCAGTGGAAACTCCTGACGATATTGACCCTTTTGGAGATGCTCTAGTAACCAAAGCTGCAACAACAAATTGCAACCCTCGAAATGCTTGAACCCCTTCTGGCAGTGGTCTAAATCCTGGTGAATATCAGTTATAATCATAGGGACTATGGTGTATGTTTGTCCCTCGAATCCCTCCAATAGAGTTTTGGCTACCATATCAGTCTGGTGTGAATTCTATCCCCTTCCATTGGGAACACTATCATGCCCAAAAATAAAACAACAAACACGAAAAATATGTGGTGAATGTGACCCAAGTAAGTGATAGAGAAATCATAATGGAACATACGGTAAGACTTGCTATGATCGTATCTCTCGTACAAATAATCAAAGGGTATGTAAGAGCTCTTTAAGAACTCCAAATATGCGTTTTTTCAGACCCATCATCTTTAGAAACCCCTTACCAGTGCAATTTTCTTGCAGCAATAGACCAGGGCTGTCCCAAGTTAGCCCAGCAAATCCCCCTATTTCTTGTAGGAGCAAGGTCATTTCTATGTTCTCAAAGCGAAATGCACACCTTTCACTATCCTAGAACAAAGTTGCACCTTCAATCAACATGTTGTTTGGTTAGATGTCTAACATAGAAGGTAAATTTCCTAGGACTTTTCTCACATGTTTCTTGTCACTTGAGGAAATATCTTCCCACCAATTCAGTAGCAGTGGCGGTATATTGCGGACCATGACAAACCTAGGAACCTCGTGCCTCATTTTCTGCAAAATAAAGAAGGTTAGGCCATTTTCCCTCTCCTGATTCGACTATTTATACATCCATGATTAGCATATTAGCATCTAGTTCTCAAAAATTAATGCACAAAAAATGGTTGCGTCTGTTGGGATTATGGAAACCCCGGCGGACGTTTGGATAAGGTTTGTCTTAAGGAGTTATTATATGGACAACATATTAACCCGGCTAAGTTTGACCATGATGCATGTACAATTTTAATCAGAGTAAGGTTTCTATGGAGGTCTAGACTGGTACCCTTAAGCGGAAAACTTGAGGCGGAAAGGCACGGAACCGTCGATTTCACTGTTGATCGACTACTTTTACCATAAATAAGCCTTTCCAAATTTAAAGGGTGATATATAGGAAGAGCGAAACCAGTCATCAAGCGTTGTGAAAGTATTGATTACGCACGAGTGGAATATGATGTTGAGCATGACTTATGCAACAGTAAATAGCATGTTGTCACTTATTTTCACGTTAGGAAAATAATAAATGCGGTATTTAATAATTGAAAGACAGTAAAAAAAAAGAAAACAAAGATATAAGTCAGTTTCGTAGTAAAGAAAATCATAAATACTTGAAAATAAATAATTAAGTTCACATAAAGGGAAAGGAAAAGGTTCCACACGTATCAGCAGAATAAAGCATGCTTAGAATAATTCACAGAAATAAGATTATCACGGTAAGATCCTAAGGATCCCCAGCGGAGTCGCTATGCTGTCGCGCCCCCTTTTTTCCTCGCAGAGTCCAGGCTTTCGACATCTTTTGAGAAAACTCATCTTCCTTTCGGGAAACGATATGGAATTTGAAGAGTCACCACCTAACGGATTTAAGGTGCGTTAGGGAACCTAATGCAAGTAACTCATAAAACGATTTACATTACCAGAGATTGGGTAAGGGCTCAAAAATACCTTGAGGGGAAGGTGTTAGGCACCCCTCGAGGTACACAACGGTGGGTCCCGGCCAAACTCATTTTAGTGAATTAATCATAAAGCAAATTAAACAAGTGAAGATCATTTTAAAATGGGAATAAAAGGGGGTCCTAGGTTTATTAGCCTATAGGATCACTTCTGCGCCATAATCGGTAAACTTTCTCCAAATAGAGGTGTTACGCGTAGCATTAGTGCACAAGTCATCATATCATTTACTACCCAATTACCCACCCCTTATTTACTACTTAAGAGATTCTAATTGAATACGTACTATATGTGTGCATTACCCGCCCCTTTACCTATGGCCCTGGAAGTGTTTAGGACCTCTATTAAGGTGATTCTAGACTCACCTATGGTGCTTAGAAGGAAAAAAGCTAAGCGACAAAAAAAATAGATAGGACTGTCGTATAACAAAGCAGTCAAAGGCTCACAGTTACCTCCACAAATAAGAAAACAATTGCACGTCTCAAACAACAATTTTAAACACTTTAAAGTCCTATATCAGGATATCTAGGTGTGCACAAAAGCAAAATATGCAGCATTTGTTAAGGCGAGGCAGTGAGCACCTAATCAGTTTGCCCACTGATTTTTATGGCTTATTGAATCTTAGTAGGATCCTATAGACATAGTCTCTAAGTGTGAATCATACCATAACAAATAACTAGCGATTGACTTATAACATGCAAGTTTTTATCTATTCAGACCCTATAGGCATGTTGTTTATGCACTAAAAATGATCACAAACATTTCTCTAGGACATATAAACACACAATTGATTTTTACATATTTATCTCTACAACCATGATATCTAAGTGTCAAACTATTTTTATACTTATTCCTTATAGGCATGACGGCTACGTATTCATACTCATTTCAAATATGATTTCCTAAGGACATGACATCTAAGTGAGCAGAATATTATACGAATTTGATAATTCCCAAAGGAAGATCCTATAGGCATTGTTTCCAATGCACATTGAGACTTGAATATATGCATGAACATGAATTTCGATACAGAATTGATAAATGTCCCATAATAGGATTTCTAAGATGTAAAGTGGAAATTCAGAACAAATAATGAGATAAGTCCTATAGGCATGATTTCTAATGCATATAAACAATCACAACAATCATATAGACATGATTTCTACCCGATCCCAAAAAAGATATATAAAAATCCCCCCCAGCTTTACTATTTAACCCCAATATCTGTTTTTACAAGAATTATTATTACAAACCAAATGTAAAATGAATTGCAGAATGAATATTGCTATACTATAGGGAGCCTGGATAGGTTCAAATGCAAACCTGAAAAACCAGGCCTTCAACCAAACCTGAAGTGCCAATATCTCATAGTACCAAAATGGTATCCTGGTGTGTCAAAGTTCCCAAGGGCCTCAAGGACCCCGGGAAATGCTCACACCAGAAACCCCTTTAAAAAAACAGTTTTGTTCATAAGTGTGAAAGAGCCAGCCACAATGTGTCAGAGTTCGGAGGAGTCTCATGGACTCCTAGGCAATCCTCACACTGGAGGGGCAGGACCCTAGGTATTCTAAGAGTAGGAGTTGAAAATAGTGTATGAAAATAAGGAATAGTTTTGAGAAAACAGTTTAGGAGTAAGATAGGAATAAACAGTCATTGCAGCACTCTGAATTCCAACAAAGGTTTCCAGCAATCAAACAAGGGACAAAAATAGGATCACAACCATTTCAAAGCAAAGCTTCACATTGCGTAGATTAGTTCATTAATTAACACTAGGGGAGCATATAACATGCTATAAACAAACAACTATACAGAGAAGGGTAGCAGGGGTTAGGAAAATATAGATCATTAGTCAGGAACACATAAGACAGGGTGAGAGTACAAGCATGCTAGTTAACAGAACATAAAGCTGGTTGACAGCATAGGACATAAAAGCATAGATGGACAGGTTGATAAAAATCCACAAATAGGAAGCACATAAGTTAATGTGGTAACAACCATATTACTGAATGAGACATAGAATATTGATTAACAGTCATAAACAGGGAAACATATAAGTTTAATTGCATGTGATAACAACGAGATTACTGAATAGGACATATCAACAGAAGCAACGAACATGAAGGGCATGGGTCTAAGTACACAGTAGTAATCATGCTGATTGTGAGCAATAGACAGGACAGTCATAGGAGTCTGGCTTCATGGAAGTACTCAGGCTAACTAGGATCAATAAACAGGGAAGATATAGGTAGTCATGCTAATCAATACACAGGAAAGACATGGCTTAAAACAACACATAAGTGGTAATAATAATTGATGTCAATAAGAAGGAGAGACAGAAGTTTAAGTACAGGAGTAAACATACTGATTAAAAGCAATAACAAGAAAGATAGAAGTTTAAATACAGAAGTAAACATACTGATTAAAAGCAATAACAGGAAAGCACATAGGTTTAATCTTCATAGAAGATGAATGACAATAGGAGTGGAGACATACCAGTTAAATATGGTAAAATAGGAGGTGAAAGTACGCAAAACTAAGTGGTCTAGCCTTGGCTTTAAGCCGTCTAGATAATATAGCAAGCACGAATAGCAGAAAGAGGGAATACGAGCAATTTTTTTGTGTGTGTCTGTTTCTGAATTGTGTTCGTGTGTTTAGAAGAATTAGAATGACAGTTAATATAGCACTTAGTAAGGTAAACAAAATAAGGCAAGAATAACTCAATGTTCATAAAATAGGGTAATCAAATAAATCAACGAGTTAATTGCAGAATTAACCCAATCAATTCATACTGAAAATCCGGGAGAGACCTCTTAGAATATGGAAAGTCAATTAACAGTACAAGTTAGGGTTCAAATAAGGTAACAAATCAATCATATACCATATAGGGGTCCATTAAACCCCTAAATCGGACTAATAGTTTAATTAAGGAAAGTATTACTAATTAAAGTCACAAATAAAGAAATAGGTAAAATCTCAGAGAAATTCTAATTTTAATAGGAAAATATAATTCCAACCCTAAATAAAATCAGTCAATGTGAACAACTATTTTTTGACCACACCCAAATTCTATACTATTTTTTGCTATAAATA
>ML366606.1:8928-117483 GCA_005239505.1 Nicotiana paniculata
CCTTCACTCTTCTTTTATATCACCCAGTGAATTCGGAAAGGCTTATTTGCGGTAAAACTAGTCGATCAGCGGTGCAGTCGACGATTCCGTGCCTTTCCCCTCAAGTTGCTCACTTGAGGGTACCAGTATAGACCTCTATAGAAACCTTACTCTAATTAATTGTACATGCATCATGGTCAAACCTAGTGAGGGTTAATATTTTGTCCACATAATAACCCTTTAAGAAAAGCCTTGTCCAAAATTCCACCAGGGTTTCCATAATCCCAACGGACGCAACCACGATCTGTGCATTAATTTGGAGAAAAANTTATCTAGTAAATGGGGAACTTCAGCATACGTATGCTGAAGTTTTTGTCTTTATAACTGGGGAACTTCAGCCCCGTATGCTGAAGTTCCCCATTTACAAAAGACAAAACTTTAGCTCTAGAGCTGAAGTTTTTATCTAGTAAATGGGGAACTTCAGCATACGTATGCTGAAGTTTTTGTCTTTATAACTGGGGAACTTCAGCGCTGTATGATGAAGTTCCCCATTTACAAAGACAAAAACTTAAGCTCTAGAGCTGAAGTTCCCAGTATAACTGTGGGAACTTCAGCCCTATATGCTGAAGTTTTTGTCTTTATAACTGGGGAACTTCAGCCCCGTATGCTGAAGTTCCCCATTTACAGAGTCAAATAGCCGTATAGCTGTATTTACAAAGACTATTTTATTTACATAGTTAAAAATAGTTTAACTTTTTTTAAAATTTAATAATTTAATTTAATAAATAAATATTTTAATTTAGTAATTAAAGAAAAATAATAATTTAATTTTTTTTTTAAAAATAGCGACCAACGTTGGTCGCTATTTTCAATTTATTTTTTTTATTTTTTTTAAATAGCGACNAAGTGCCAGTATGCTAATCACTAATGTATAAATAGTCGAATCTTGAGGGGGAAAAGGGTCTAACCTTATTTGTTTTGTAGAAAATGAGGCATGAAGTCCCCAGGTGCAGCATGGTCCGTAGTATACCACCATTTTAGCTAGATTTGTGGGAAGATCTTTCATCAAGTGACAAAAAGCATGTGAAAAAGGTCATGGGTAATTTGCCTTCTTTATTGGACATCCAACCAAATAATGTGTTGATTGAAATTGCCACAATGTTCTGGGACGGATAAAGGTCCGTGTTTCACTTTAGGAACATAGAAATGACCCCTCTTTTGGGAGAAATAGGGGGATTCGCTGGGCTACTTTAAGACAGTCCCGGTTTATTGGTGCAAGAAAACCGTACCACTAGGGGATTTTTGAAAATGATGGGTTTGAAAAATAACGACGATTGGAGTGGTTGAAGAAGTCCTACATAACTTTTGACTACCTCTATGAACGATATGGTCATAGCAAATCCTATCGCATCTTCCATGATGAATTCTCTATCACTTCCTTGGAATGTATCCACCGTAGGGTTTTTGTGTTCATCGTCTTCTTCCTGAGTATGATAGTGTTTCCAATGCAAGGGGAAATAATTCACACCAGACTGGCCATGGTGGCAAAAACCTTAATGGAGGGAATCGAGGGGCAAACATATACCATTGTCCTTATGATCATAGCTAAAATATATCGCGCCTTGGACCGCTGCCAGAAGGGGTTCAAGCACTTCGAGGGTTATAATCTACTGCTACAGGTTTGGTTATTGGAGCATCTACATAGAGGTCAATACCGTCAAGAGTTTCCACGAAGGTCGTGGAATGATCATATAACTTTCCATCACCCTAAGAGAATGACCTATATCCCAGACATATTTGATCAACCAAAGAGTTCCATAGAGTGGGTACAATGTTTCAACAATTTGACTGAGGAACAGGTTCAATGGATGTTTGAATGGTTCCCTACTAACAAGTTCATCATCAGATCTAGGGACACTCCGTACTTGGTGTTGATTGGGTTAAGAGGCATATACCCTTATGTTCCCATCACGGTTATGAGACAAGCAGGTAGGAAGCAAGTTATACCGCGAGTTGCTAAAATAAGTCATTACAAGGAGGATTTTTCGGATAACAATATCCCACACAAGTGTGAAACTCAGAATATGTGGCACTCAAAGATTATTGTAGAAAAAGACACCATCGAGCCGGACAAGTATCACACAGGGCATGTATGCTTTTACGTGTCATGGTTGGAAGACAACATATCAGAGATAGTTTAGCCGGTAATTGGTCGAGGAAACAGGGACATAGATGAAGTTGCTGAAACCCAAGTGAAATACAACAAACCGCGCAAAAGGATTCATGAGTTCGAGGCCGAGCATCTGGAGATACACAAGACTAATATGGAACTAATCAATGAATGGAGGGAAATTGCTATCAAATCTAATGAAAGGCTGGAATATTTGGAGCAGGGTCTGATGGAATTAGAGGAGAAGACAAGGAAGAGAGTTGCCGACTGCGGGAAACGGAGGATGACATCTAGCAAGGGTATACATGTTGTTAGCAATGCACGACCTGGAGATCCTGATCGATGAAGCCCGAAAGATCAAGCGTGGGGAAGGTCCTTCTGCGACCAAGTAGATTAGGTCTATTTGCTTTTTCAAATATAATAAGGCCAAGTTCCATTAATGACTTATCTTGTTTAGTATCGTTTTAGATTCATCTATTTTACATTAATGAAATGAGGCAATTATTGGCAGTGATGTTCTCCAAATCAACTTGTCGCTAGGCCTTACTCGGGCACAACGAGGCTCCCAAATTAGGACGCGAATATACATTTCCTCAATATGTGTTTAAATACTGC
Source organism: Nicotiana paniculata (assembly GCA_005239505.1). Lineage (NCBI taxonomy): Eukaryota > Viridiplantae > Streptophyta > Magnoliopsida > Solanales > Solanaceae > Nicotiana > Nicotiana paniculata. The sequence continues at coordinate 11,693 of ML366606.1, forward strand.
AAATACTATTTTCAGAACTCTTACTGACTTGGCTACCTTTTGTTTTCTTTCTTTTGATTATTCCCGTTCCCCAAGGTTGGTTCGCGCATACTGGCATCATCAGCTTATCATACCAGATCCAGAGGCCCTCCACCTTATCCTCCTCCAAGTATACCAAAAGGCAAAGGGAAAGCTAAAATGGATGATATGAATGGCATCAGAAAAGACAACACTGCACATGTTGATAACGTGGAAACTTCTGATGGTCGGTGCACTCAGGCCCCAAATGATTTGGTTATGCAGCTTGAGCATAAGATACTTGAACTTCAGGGTGAGCTTGAGCAGGTACGGAACTTGGAAAATCTCTCCCTCACACTGAATGTCCCATATGTCAATCACCCAAACACCCAAAACCCGGCACCACCTCAGATCACACCCAAAAAACACCCACAGAATCCTCCTGCACCTCACCAGTATACAAACCCTCCTCAAAATCAACATCTCCCTTCTCAATACCCTCAAACCACCTATCACACTCCTCAGAACACACCATAACCTATCCCCGAACCACAGAACGCCACCAATGATCACCACAACACCCAAACCCTTGGCATTCACCAGAAAAACCCTATATACGTGGAAACATTACCTCTCTCCACTCAACCAATCTCATATACACCACAATCCGCTAAGAAGGACCTGCTCATCAAGAACATAGCTGAGGAGCTCAAGAAATTAACAAGCCGAGTTCAGGGTGTTGAAGGAGGTAAAAGGATTGAAGGTCTGAATTACGAGGATTTGTGCATACAACCGGATGTGGAACTGTCGGAGGGCTACCAACCTCCCAAGTTCAAAATGTTTGATGAAATGGGTGATCCCAAGGTTCATCTAAGAACTTACTGTGACAAGATCGTGGGGGTTGGAAAAGACGAAAAGATTCGCATGAAGCTGTTCATGAGAAGCCTTACTGGAGATGCCCTGTTTTGGTACATAATCTAGAATCCCAAGAAGTGGGCCAATTGGGTGAGCATGGCGTCAGATTTCATGGACAGGTTCAGATTCAACACAGAGAATGCACTGGATGTTTTCTATATCCAAAACCTTAATAAGAAGCCAACTGAGACTTTCCGTAAGTATGATACTCGGTAGAGGTCAGAAGCAGCGAAGGTCAGGCCGGCATTAGATGAGGAACAAATGAATAAGTTCTTTGTCAGGGAACAAGATCTGCAATATTACGAAAGGCTCATGGTCATTGAGAATCATAAGTTCTCCGATATCATCAAGCTCGGAGAAAGGATCGAGGAAGGTATTAAAAGTGGAATGGTGACAAATTTTGAGGCACTTCAGGCCACGAACAAAGCATTACAATCAGGTGGTATATCGAAGAAGAAAGAAGTGTGAACAATAATGGTTGCCCAAGGTCCGAAAACTCCATTCTTATACCAAACACCTCCACCCACATACCAACCATCACCTCCCAGATATTCCCAACCTTCTACCACCTACCATACCTATAATACCCAACCATCATATTATCAATCACCTCTAACTCGTCTAAATTACCAAAAACCCAGGCCCAATTTTGACTGCAAACCACCTAGATAGTACACTGCCATTGTTGAACCCATCAACTAGTTGTACGAAAGATTGAAAGCTGTTGGTTATGCCACCCATATTCGCGCTGTGGCAATGGAGAATTCATCTCAATGGGTCAATCCAAACAAGACATATGTGTACCATTCCGTTATGAAGGGACAAACTATTGACGAGTGTCGCACCTTGAAATACAATATCCAAACACTGATTGATAATAAGGTCAAAGGGGCAAAGGAAACTGCACCTAATGTCCGAAATAATTCCCTCCCAGATCACAGGGGTGAAGGGGTCAATGTGATAGAAAATGATGAAGAGTGGGATCCCGAGAGATCAATCGGGCTTATTCGAGAAGGTGATGACCCTAAGAAACCTGCAGTCACACTCAATCCCATTGTGGTGCAGGTACAGCCGCTGGTTAAAGTCGAGGTAGCCACATCGGTTCCTTTTGAAGTAGAAGTAACACCACCTACATCAACACCCGCTCCATTTGAAGTGGAGGTGGCCACACCTTTCACTGTAATTGTGGCATCCACACTGCCCTTCACTTCCAACGTTGTACCTTGGGATTATGCAGCTGAAGCTAGAAGAAAGGGAAAAGAAAAACTGGAAGAATCCGGCGCTGCACAAGGAATGACCAGAACAGGAAGGGTTCATACACCTGAACATTTGGGAGATACCAGTAAGAAAGCTTCTAGTGAACCGCCTATTATTGAGACTGGTCAAAATGACCTCTGGAGGAAGGTACATGCAAGGGAGTACTCTATCGTCGATCATCTGAACAAGACTCCCGCCCAAATATCTATCTTGTCATTGTTGCAAAATTATGAGACACACAGGAATGCATTTATGAAGGTGTTGAATGAAGCATATGTTCCTAACAACATCACTAGCGGAGAAATGGCCAATACAGTGGGGAAAGTGATAGAATTCCACAAGATCACTTTCCATGAGGACGAGTTTCCACCTGAAGGGTTAAGTCGCAACCGGGCACTACACATCACAGTGCAATGCGAAGATAAATTCATCGCTAGAGTTCTGATAAGATGGAGGATCCAACCTCAACATTTTCCCATTGACAACTCTAAAGAGGTTGGGAAAGGGTTTACACGAGATACGAGTAGGGACTATGAATGTGATAGTGTTTGATGGGTCTCAAAGGGATACCATTGGGGAAACTAATCTCTGCTTGTGGATGGGTCCCACTTGGTTTGATGTTGAATTTCATGTGTTGGACATATCCGCCTCTTATAATTTGCTGTTAGGGCGACCTTGGATACATGCCGCTGGGGCTGTATCATATACTTTGCACCAGGCTATGAAATTCGAGTGGAACTATCAATAAGTAATCATCCATGGAGATGAGAGCAACCCCATTTACACCAATCAGATTGTTCCGGTGGTTGAAAATAGAAGGAAGATAGGTGGAGTAACCTACCATCATATCGAGTGTGTCAACGCGATTGAGAAGGATAAGTGGTGGAGTAGCAATATAGAAAGAATTCTATCATGGAAAGGGTACGAGCCCAGCAAGGGGCTTGGTAAAAATCTTCAGGGTATCTCCAAAACGATATAGCTGAAGCGCCATGGTACCACCTTTGGGCTTGGGTGTCAGTACACCTAGCAAGAATACAATGATTGGTCACCATCGTGACATGATCCATACTACCCTCTTGAGCAACCCGTGCCGCACTTAAGTCAGACCTTCCATCAAGTCGATATCATATGGGGATCAAAGGAAGAAGAAGCATTGGCAGCATTGAGGAACCTATTATTGGAAGATAATGATATGGACTGTTGAGTGATCGTCGAGGAGGAGGAGGAGGAGGAGGAGGAAGGCCCTACTATCCAAGCTGTGGAGAGAGGAGTATTCCTCAAGAAGTGGATTGTTAGACCATCAAGGGCCGGACGAGTTCCGGGGTAGCAAAGCCGAATAACATTGTTTACTTTTTCTGAAAAAATGATTTTCACTTTTGCATTTTTGTTTTAAATAATATCTTCAATGTTCCCAAGAAGTTATTTGAATTATTGAAAATCATTTTGTTTGACGCTTTAAATGGATTGATGTTTTATTATTACTACTTTTCTCTCATGTTTTTATCACTACAATATTATTATTTCCTATCTTGATGAACCGACAACTATGACATGTAATGAGACAACACAACAAAAGGACAATGATTCAGAAGAAGAGGATGTAATAGATGAGGAGATTACCAGAGAAGTAAAGGATTTTGAGAACAAGCCCAAGTCCAACCTGGACGAAACTGAGATAGTCAACTTGGGAGATTCTGAAACCGTCAAGGAAACCTTCTTAAGCATCCATTTGTCATCGTCAAATAAAGAGGAATACACTCGGTTCCAGAAAGAATATGAGGATATCTCTACATTGTCATACGGTGATATGACAGGGTTGTGAACATCCATAGTGGCCCACAAGTTGCCCACGAACCCAATGTGTCCACCGATAGAACAGAAACTTAGGAAATTCAAGCCAGATATGGGCCTGAAAATCAAAGAGGAAGCTACGAAGCAGATCAAAGCCAAGGTCCTCAGGGTAGTTAAATATCCAACCAGGTTAGCCAACATTGTGCCTGTTCCAAAGAAGGATGGGAAAGTCAGAGTCTGTGTTTATTATCGGGATCTCAACAGAGCAAGCCCAAAGGATGATTTTTCGCTGCCGAATATACACATTCTAATCGACAGTTGTGCCAACCATGAATTCCAGTCCTTTGTAGATTGCTTCGCAAGTTACCATCAGATCTGGATGGACGAGGAGGATGCCGAGAAAACAGCCTTCATTAAGCCATGGGGAGTCTAATGCTACAAGATGATGCCATTCGGTCTAAAGAATGCTTGGGCCACCTACATGAGGGCCATGACAACTATTTTTCCTTACATGATACATAGAGATATAGAGGTATATGTGTATTATGTCATCATTAAATCCATGAAGGCCACAAATCACATAGCATACTTGAGGAAATTCTTCGAAAGACTGCGAAAGTACAACCTGAAGCTAAACCCCGCAAAGTGTGCATTCAGGGTTCCTGCCGGAAAGTTGTTAGGATTCATTTTCAGTTGCCGGGGAATAGAGTTGGACCCATCAATGGTCAAAGCCATCCATGAATTACCACCACCAAAAAGAAAGAAAGCTGTGATGAGTTTCCTGGGATGCCTCAACTACATCGATCGTTTCATAGCACAATATATAGTAATATGTGAGATAAATTTTAAAATGCTGTAGAAGGACGCTGAAACCAGTTGGACCGAGGATTGTCAAAAAGCTTTTGACAAGATCAAGGAATACTTGTCAACACCACCAGTCTTAGTCCCGCCAGAGCCTGGCAGACCACTGTTACTCTACCTTGCAGTGTTAGATGGAGCTTTCGGTTGTGTCCTAGGATACCATGATGGGACAGGGAGAAAGGAACTTGCCATATATTACTTGATTAAGAAGTTCACTCCTTACGAAGCATAGTACGCTCTGCTGGAATGCACTTGTTGCGCTCTAACCTGGATAGCTCAGAAGCTAAGGCACTACTTCTATGCTTATGACGTATCTCATATCGAGAATGGATCCCTTGAAATACATCTTTCAGAAGCTCATGCCTACTGGGAAGCTATCCAAGTGGCAAATTTCACTAACTGAGTTCGACATCATCTATATAACTCAGAAGATAGTCAAAGGACAAGCATTGGCGGATCACCTTGCTGAAAATCCCGTGGGAGGAGAATACAAACCCCTGAAAATGTATATTCCCGATGAAGAGGTATCATTCGTAGCAGAAGACATTGTTGAAGCCTACGATGGTCGGAGAATGTTTTTCTACGTGGCGGCGAACTTCAAAGGAGTAGGTATCAGAAACTAGTCAACATAACCCGATGTCTGTAAAACTCAGATTCCCCTGCACTAACAATATTGTGGAATATGAAGCTTGCATATTAGGGATCAACCTGGTTGTTGATATGAACATTCAATAAATGATGGTGATCAGCGATTCAGATTTTCTTGTGCACTAGGTACAAGGAGAGTGGGCTACCAAGAATTCCAATATACTACCCTACCTGCATCATGTTCAGGAAATGAAGAAGAGGTTCACAAAGATAGAGTTTTGGCATGTCCTAAAAATTCAGAATGAATTTGCAGACGCATTGGCCACGTTGTCATCAATGATACAACATCTAGACAAGAATTTCATCGATCGCATTCCCGTAAGGATCCATTATCAGCCGACATATTATGCTCATGTCGAAGAAGAAATAGACAGAAAACCCTAGTTCCACGACATCAAAGAGTATTTAAAAAAAGGAGAATACCAGGAGTATGCAAACCATACTCAGAAACGCATGCTTCAGAGGTTGTCCAATCACTTCTTCCAGAGTGGAGGAACCCTATATAGAAGAACTCTTGATATGGGACTGCTAAGGTGTGTTGACGGAAAAGAGGCTTCTAAATTGCTCGAGGGGATTCATGCCAGAACCTGCGGTCCACACATGAATGGCTTTTTCTTGGCCAAGAAAATACTCAGGGCCGGTTAGTTTTGGATGACCATGGAAACATATTGCATCCGATATGTTCAGAAATGCTACTAACGTCATATACATGCTATGATAAAAGTACCGCCGAACGATATTAATACAACAAGCTCACCTAGTCCTTTGCTGCTTGGAGAATGGTTGTCATCAGTCCAATCGAGTCTGCCGCCTCAAACGGGCACCAATTCATTTTAGTGGCCATCGACTACTTCACTAAATGGGTTGAAGCTGCATCTTACAAAGCTGTTACCAAGAAAGTCATTGCGGATTTTGATCGCGACCGAATTATTTGTCGATTTGGGGTTCTAGAGTCCATCATCACTGACAATGCTGCCAATATCAATAGTGATCTGATGAAATCCATGTGTGAGACTTTCAAAATCAGGCATAAGATCTCCACAACATACATGCTTCAAATGAATGGAGCCGTGGAAGATGCCAACAAAAACATCAAGAAGATACTAAGGAAAATGGTGGAGAATCACAAGAAATGGCACAAAAAGCTAGCCTTCGCCTTACTAGGATACCGTACCACAATCCGCATATCAACCGGGGAAACCCCCTATTTGCTAGTTTATGGTACTAAAGATGTCATTCCTGCCGAAGTGGAAATTCCTTCCTTGAGGATCATACAAGAAGTCGAGCTCAGTGACACAGAATGTATAAAGAGCCTCTATGAGCATTTAGCCCTCAAAGAAGGAAAAAGGATGAATGCAGTATGTCATGGTCAACTTTATCATAACAGAATGTCCATAGCCTTCAACAAAAGAGTCAAGCCAAGACAATTCACACCGGGGCAGCTAGTGCTGAAAAAGATCTTTCCACATCAAGATGAAGCAAGGTCCTTACATTGTTCACAGGGTACTGATAGGAGGAGCACTTATACTCGTAGAGATGGACGGAGAAATTTGGCCAAAAGCCAATCAACTCAGATGCAATCAAAAGATATTATGTTTAAATAGTTTTATGTTCCTCTACATGATGTAAATTGAACTATGCTCGACCTGATTCCCGTTTAAGAGGGGATACGTAGGCAGCCCTATGGGTTCGGTCACAATTCAATAAAATTTCTATTTTCCCCACAATCAGAAACTGGGTCAAAATTTTGGAAAGACCCTCAAAATTCTGAAGCAAGTTCAGCCAACCGCATCGTATCGAGCAGTTAGAAAGGTCATCTAGTTAACTGGCGGCCTCAAAATTCTACGGTAGAAGAAGTCGCTATGTCTCTGATTGTGTCACAGTTACTGGTTCATCTAACTAATTTCTAAACTGTATACTACTATGTCTTTGAAAATTATGCACGTATGCTTTTGAAAAGAAACTTTGCTTTAGAAAATGCTAACCTAATAGTTAGAACAGGATCCTCAGATAAAACAGAGCTAATCAAGCAAGCAAAGGCACGAACCAACCTTCCCCCGCAAAACTCACGAATTTTCTTTGGATGCAGGACCATATCATCATGATAAACACCATTGAGACAACACAATCACTATGCATGAAACACATTGTCAGCTAAGAATACTTAGCTCTTACTCTTCCTTTGCATGAGACTAAGCTCTGTCTCCACCTTGCATGAGGCTAAGCCCTGCCTCCCATTTTGCATAAGGCTAAGCATTGCTTTCTATTTGCCTGAGACTAAGCTCTGTCTCAATCCTGCATGAGGCTAAGCCCTGCCTCTCTATATCTGCATAAGGTTAAGCACTGCCTTTCATTTGCATGGGACTAAGACTTGTCCTGAATCTTGCATAAGGCTAAGCATTGCCTTCTCTTTGCATGGGACAAAGCACTGTCCTGAATTTTGCATGAGACTAAGCTCTGTCTCCACACCCGCATGAGGCTAAGCCCTACCTCTATATTTTTATAAGGCTAAGCACTACCCTCACTTTGCATGGGGCTAAGAACTGTCCCAATCTTTGCATAAGGCTAAGAACTGCCCTCACTTTGCATGGGACTAAGTACTGTCCCGAATTTTGCATGAGACCAAGCTATGTCTCAATCTTGCATGAGGCTAAGCCTTGCCTCCCATTTGCATAAGTCTAAGCACTGCCTTCTCTTTGCATGGGACTAAGAACTGTACCGAATCTTGCATAAGGCTAAGCACTGCCTTATCTTTGAACTGGAATAAGCCCTGTCCCGAATCTCACACGAGACTAAGCACTGTCTTCCTTACATCGTTCTCTACTCTCGATCTAAGCTCTACCCTCAACTCCACACAAGACTAAGCCCTGTCTTGTTGCTTCTAGCATCATGCCTCTGCACCTCATGGGCTGAAATATAGACAACTTGTCCCAAGGCGCCGTATTCTGAAGGAACCATCCTCATATCTGGAAGATATCATGCCATGACATGAGGATCTCTCAAACTTGCACATAATTATTCAAAGGCGTCATGGTTCAGAGGAACCATTTTCATGGCCCGAGAACATAATTTCATGGCCTGCAAATCCCTTACCACACAACTCATGGCCCGGGACGTCATGGTCTAAGGACGTCATCCTCAACCGTCCAAAGACAATTATCATGGTCTGAAGGGAATTTGCATCATGTCTAATTTACGCAAAGTTATACGCATATGTTTGCAGTACATCTTCTGATTTGCAGGTGACCCGATGAGTAACTGTTATCCCAACAGGAGCAATCCCGCTCCACTTCGTTCAGACTATTTCAAACCTGACCGCTCGCCATAACTGTTTCACCTATTTGAAACCTTTCCCTTGCAACAACTCCATCGGTTTCTTTCGCCGGTGGATCTAGAACTGCACGCGGTCTGATTCCTGTAAAGCTAGGGATTTGTAGGCAACTCGAAAACCAGAATGCGGCCTATATCTCTCAAATCCTCTCTTCGGTCAAAATTGGCCATTATATCTTTACCTGACAACTCTTTCATCCTTCTCGGGTAAATACCAGGAGCTGTTGATACCCAATTTTCCCTATATTATTTTCAAATTGCATGTATATATTTTCAAAATAATGCATGAGCATCAATTAATATCTTTCCATAATTTTTTGTAATTTTAAAGGATTTTAAATTAATTTATTCCATCATTTTATTATCTAAATAATTACTAATTACATCACAAATGATTTTATGATAGTTTATTTGATTAATTTTATCATTTATATCTATATTAAGCTTTATTATTGTATGCATAACTATATTTACATCTTTAGGTTATAATTGCAATAACTTTGCAATAATAGCACATGTATGCATAATTACTTCATTTTACATGAAAATGACTTTTTTATATTTTTATAATATAAGATAATTATTTTATATCATTTTCATAAATATATAGCATTTTTTCATCATTTAATAGCTATTTTTTAAAATTATTTTATCAATTTAAATGGATATTTAAAATATGGCCTCTTTTAATTGAATTTTTGGACCACAGCCCAATAATTAAACTAACCCATTACCCGCCGCCTAGAACTAACCCTGGCCGTTGATCTCAGGAGTTCAACGGTACATGCTAGTCTTTCCTTTGTTTGGAAAATGGAGTAGAGTTTATCTCAGGAGTTCAATGGTCCAGGCTACTCTTTCCTTTTTAATTAGACTAACCTCCTAAACGCTACTCCATTTTCCAAACCCGCCGCCCTTAAAACACCTACTCTTATCTCTTCTCTCTCACTCCCCTTCTAACCCTAGACCGTCGTCACTATTATCCCCTTGATTCATGGGGTTTTCATTCGATTCCAGGCCTTATCCGGCCTCATCTCTCTACTGGTGTTGTGATTCTCATGCTATTTGAGGATAATCTCAAGAGATTTGAACCAGATTTGGTTCAAATCTCTCATTTTCTCGATTAATCCGTCTATATTCACCCCTATGTCTGTGAGTACTACTATTTTCATGTTTTTATGGTTTCAAACCTCTAATGCAAACCATATTTGATTCACTTATGTTTATCTTCATAAACCTAGCTATTTTCTGTTCGAATATGTTAAGATCTCTATAGATCTGAAGTGATTTTGTGTTTGTTTGGTACTTTTCCTTAAAAAATTTCTGTTTTGCTCTTATTGTTAACCGATTTTTATTTTCCCTAAAATCTAGGGTTTTCGTTCTAAGAAATTTATACAAAAATGTTTCAAACTTTTAAGTATTTTTTAACTCTGGTTTTCTTCTTTGCTTTTTCGACTGATTTTACTTGAGTTTCATCTCTATGTCTTTATGCCTTAGGGTTTTCAATTATTCTACCATTTGTTATAATGCTTTGCCCGTTTACCTTGGCTCTGTCAATTAAAGTGATTAATTGATTTACTTACCTAATTAGGGTTTGAAATTGTGCTTTCATTTAATAGCGATATATCCTTAGCAGATTTTTACCTTATGTGTGATTAAAATTTGGTGCTAATTTCCTTAATGATATTACTGGCCTGATTTCTGGGCTTTGATTAGTAGGATCGACCTATAATTAATCTCTGGACTTACTGCGTACCTTATTAAACCTCAATCTTGCCTGCTGATTCATTTTGTGTGATATTCTTCTTAATTTAAGTGATACTTACATGATTCTATCCTATTAATTGATTTGTGTTAACCCTAATTGACTGATTAACTGATCTTTACCTTATTTGTGTGCAAATTAAATTCATACCTTATTTGATTTTACTCTATTGTATGATATAAAAGCCTTTCATTGTTCTGATTTCAAAAACACGAACACCTACCTACACACACAGACGCACTTCACAACTTCTTTATTGAACAATTCTTACAATTTTAAAACTCTCAAAGCTGTCTGTTCTCTCATAAACTTGAGTCCTTTCTATTACTCTTATTTGATGCACTAATTACCCGGCTGAAAGACAAGGCTAGACTCTTTGTATTCCCAATTTCCCTCACATTCCTGTTTACTTTATTCCTAACTGGTATGCCTTAACTCCTGTTATCTTGTTCTATTCTATATCTTTATGTGATTAGTTTATTTTAAACCTCAACATGCTTCTGTTTGATACATGATTGATGTATATTTCTTTCTCAACTGCTATGCCTTAGTTCTTGTTATCTTGTTCTGTTCCATGTGCTTATATGATTAGTTTATTGCAAACCTCGATATGCTTCTATTTTCCATATGGTTCCTGTTTATTTCTTTCTCAACTGGCATGCTTTAATTCATGTTAACTTACTATGTTCTATGTGCTCATTTGGATAGTACATCTCAAATCTCAGCATGTTTGCTATACACTTATATGATGATAATTAATAAACTAAGTTATTCACGATAATGTGAAACCTTGTTTGATTCAGTTGTATGTTCCCTGTTCTGAGCATGACTAGATATTGCAAACATGTAGTTAATGTGTTGCTATTCTGATTATTAGTTCAAGTATCCTTACTCTTTTGCGATTGCTTTAAATATTGGTACAATATTTATGTGTGAACCAATACCAATCTGTTTGAACCATATGCTAAATATGGATTTTGTTTGTTCTAGGTGGAGTTCTGTTTGCAGTCCTATAATTTGAACATATTTGCTTCTGAAAATTAAACTGTTTTCTAAAATTGTACCCTTACCCTTTATGTACTGTTTTCAAACTTCTGTTCTTAGTTATCTAGGTTACTACCACCCCTAGTGTGAGCACTGCCGAACTCTGACACATTGGGGCTGGTCTTCTAATCTTTTTTACAAAGTACTATTTTTCTAAGTAAGGTTCTGGTGTGAGCATTTCCCGAGGTCCCTGAGGCCCTTGGGAACTTTGACACACCAGAAGCCCAATTTTGTGCATCATGGGTGTGCCACCATTGTTCTTCAGATTTACGTTGCTTGAAGGCCTGGTTCTCAGGTTTTATTGGGCATATGAAGGCTCGCTATATTGTGATGAATGTTGTGATTTATTCATTATTGGACTGTAATAATGTAATAATCTCTGTGATAAACAGATCTGAGGTTATTAGTAAAAGTTGGGGGGGGGGGTATATATCTTTGTTTAAACTCGGGTAGAAATCCTGCCTATAGGTTATTGTGTTATTACATGAATGTTACTGCTCGTCTAGAGATCCTACCTATAGGATGTTTTCCAACTGTTTGTGACTCTAAATTTTCCCATTTTTAGGCATATTAGAGACACTACCTATAGGTTTTTTGTCAATTCTGCATTAGAATCCATGTTCATAGGATCTACACATATTTCCAATCTCAATGTGCATTAGTGATCATGCATATAGGATCTTATTCGTGTACATTAATAAACTTTCCCGGAAATTTGTTTAAAGTTCTTGCCCACATAGATTCCATGCCTATAGGAGATATAAAAATCAGTTTTCTTCAATTTAGATACCATGTCTTTAAGATATAAACAAATCATTTTCAACACCGATAAATCATGTCTATAGGGTTTAAACGAGTAGAAATCATGCCTATAGATTAAAGTCAGTTGGTAAATTTAGAAAGCATGCTTGTAATTGGTTTCAACACTTAGAAATCATGCATATAGGAGTTAATTAATTCTGCAAATTAGAAAGAATGCCTATAGGATCTAAAGAGATAAAATATATTTTCATGAGTTAAAATCAGTAATTCGCGTAGAAATCATGTTATAGGTCATTAATCAACCTGTAGATATCATGCCTATAGGATTTTATAATCAGTTCTGGTTATCACTTAGGCAAACTTGTAGGGTTATTAAGAATTCTGGGTCTAAAAACTGTGACATCTTGCTGCCTGAAATGTGCCCAGATTCAAACCTTAATCAAATCGGTAGGCAAGCCAGTAGGTCCCAATGCTCGTTTTAATAAACTTCTTTCTTACATTATTTTCTACTTATCTAGATATCCTGCCTATACTTTCCCCTTATATGATATTCCTATTTGAATTTTGTTTGTCGCTTAGCTTTTCTCATTTTAAGCAACATAGGTAAGTCTAGAACCACCCTAAATAGAGGTCCTAAATACATCTAGGATCATAGGTAAGGGACGGGTAGTGCATGTATAAGGAACGAGTTAGAAGCTATTAGGATCCGCAGATGCAGTCAAGAAGGAGCTGGATAGATGCCGCATGTGCGAAGACTTTCACGCACCTGCGAGGGTCGCTGATGCTGGCATCTGGGCGTAGGTGCGATGGATGGCCACAGGTGCGATAGATTCTCGCACCTGCGATAGGCACAGATGCGGTCATGGAGCCGCAGGAGCGGAGTCTAGTGTTTTAAGTGAAATCCGCACCTGCAATGGGACTTCACCAGGTGCGGCGTCCCAGAAGCGACAAGAGGTCCACATGTGCGGTATTCCTGGGCAGAAAAAATCAGCTCGAGGATTGAACTTCCATTTTCGATTTTTGTACTTGAGAAGCTCGGGAGAGAGGCGATTTTCCGAAGATTTTAAAGGAAACGTTGGGGTAAGTGATTCTAACTCGGATAGGTCTAAATTTCATGAATCGATGGCTTTCTTCATCACCTAATTAAGCATTTGGATTGTAAATTTGGGGATTTAGGGCTTGAGAATTGGAGAGTAAATTTTGGGGTTTAGGATGACCAAATGGCATCGCATTTTGATAAATTTAGTATGGAAATCGTGAGTGAATGAGCTTTCGACCTTTGTGACTTTAGCCGGATTTCGAGACGTGGGCCCAGGGGATGGGTTGAGCTAATTTCAGATTTTGGAGTCTAATTTAGTAGTTTCTTGTGGAACCGATCCTTTAATCCTATATTAATTGTGTTGCACTATTTTTGGCTAGATTCAGGACATCCAGAGGTCGACTCGCGAGGCAAGGGCATTTTGGAGTAGAGATTTGCTCGGACCGAGGTAAGTAACAGTTATAAATCTGGTCCCGAGGGTATGAAATCCTGGATTTTGTGTCGTGTGTCTTTTTTGGAAGTGACGCACATGCTAGGTAACGGGCGTGTGGGCATGCGCCGAAGGGATTGTGAATTGGTCTGTCCCGTGTGGCTGTAATGGAATAGTTTATTGTTAACTACATGTCCTCTCTGTATTTATGAAATTTGACTGTAATTCATGTTAGAAACCATGTTTAGGCCTCATGATATCACTGTTTGCATCCGTTAAGGTCGTGTACTTGTTGAATTAGCTGTTATTTTTTTGTTCCGTTCTCTGTCATGATTCTTACTTGCTTATCACACCTCTGTCCCTTCTTGTTTGTTGTTGATATATGTATCTCTGTTTGGACTGATTTATATGATTTCTGAGAGACCGATGGGCTGAAGAGGTTAGTCACTGAGATAAGGACTGAGTTCCAAGTGGTGATCTATGTGAGTGCATATAGATCGGGTTGCACGCCGCAATAAGCCTTCGAGTTATTTTATCTATGTTGGATCAGGTTGCGTGCTGCAACAAGCCTTATGGATAATTATATGTTGGATCGGGTTACACGTCACAACGATATAGTGCTTGGGCTGTAGGAGCCCCTCCGGAGCCGTTACATCCCTAGTGAGCGCAAGTACCTATTGAGTGTGAGTGTTGAGGGCTGAGAGCCGAGTGAATGAGCTGTTGAGATAAGTTGAGTGGCAGTTTCCTTGTGAGGCTGTACTTGTTTTTACTTGTTGTTGAACTTAGCTGATATATGTCATTATTGGGAAATTTTCGGGAAGATTTTATATCCGGTCTATCTGAACTTGAATTCGTATAAAACTGTCTTGACTTTTACTGCCAGATTTGAAAGCACGCTTATTCTTGCTGAAATTATTGAAATGAAGTATACTTGTTAGCTCGTCACTACATCTTAGTTCCTTATTTTTTTCTGTTACTTACTGAGTTAGAAGTACTCGTGTAATTCCCTGCACCTTGTGTGCAGACCCAAGTGTGATCGGTCGCTGAGACCAGTGAGCTCGTGCATGGTCGATTTTCCGGAGATTTACTGTCACGACCCCAAATAAATATAGGTCGTGATGGTGCCTATCGTGAAACTAGGCTAGCCAAACTACCGAGAGTAATAGATAAAACCTTCCGTTTAAATCATAAGACAAAATATCTCATTTAAGATTTCCGTTTAAAACATATTTAACAGTAATAATGTCAGAAAAAATCAAGTCTGACCACGGCCCCAACACCCGGAGTCAACTATCATGAGCAATCTAAAGTAGCCAGTACAATGTATGATAATGTGACTTTACTAATACAAGTCCAGAAAGTACAAAAAAGTCTATGAACTAGGAAAGAAAGAAGGCAAGCTATGGACGCTGGGCAGCTACCTCTCTCCTTGATCAAACTCCAAATCAAGTGAGAAGTCAACTAGCGCACAGGCCCGGTACCTTGATCTGCACACAAAGGTTCAGGGAGTAACGTGAGTACACCAACTCAGTAAGTAACAACCGTAACTAAGGACTTGAGTGCAGTGACGAGCATTTAAAACTCATAATTTTAAAAAAGCAAGTGCCAGTAAAGGTAAATCAAGTCAAAGTGTATGTTTGCAAATACTTCAAAACTCCTGTTTTTCTTCTATTTAAACTTGCAAAAATTGTAATTCAACAGTTATCAAGATAACTCAGTGTAAGGAAAAGTGAGAAAATAATGCTTTCACAATATAACATCCTCTCAGGCATGGTATCACTCGTAGACAATGTCTCTCAGTAACTTGGGACTCCACTATCATAAGTCAATGCTCACACTCAACACTCTTGCTCAACAGGTACCATGTATACACATAACCGCTGCGGCGTGCATCCCGATCCACATAACATACACTGCGGCGTGCAGCCCGATCCACATAACATACATTGCGGCGTGCATCCCGATCCATATAATATCTGCTGCGGCGTGCAGCCCGATCCATATAATAGTTGACTGCACTCACTGGGGGTATACAGACTCCGGAAGGGGCTCCTACATCCCAAGCGCTATATTGCTGCATCGTGCAACCTGATTCATATAATATTTGTTGCGGCGTGCAGCCCGATCCATAACTATCCTCACATACTCGGCTCTCGGCCTCACTCAGTCATCCTCACAAGCCACTCGGGAAACTCATCTAAACTCACGGGACACACCCCAAAATACCTCTCAGTATTCTAAATAATGTGATAACATCAACATATATAAAGCATGACTGAGTTCATAAATTTTCTATGAAAAATAGGGTGAGAATAGTGGAAAATACCCTTGAGGGTCTAAACAGATCGGCACAAGGCCCCAAACATGGCATACAACCCATAATAAAGTATAAATCTCTAAAATACAGGATATCACAAGGTTCCAAATAAAATACGCGGCTTAATAGTCTTTACAGGACGGACCAAGTCACAAAATCCCTAATGGTGCACTCCCACACGCTCTTCACCTAGCATGTGCGTCACCTCATTTATCAAAACCATACGAAATACCGGGGTTTCATACCCTCACGTCTAGAGTTACAATCATTACTTACCTCAAACCGACATGAAAACTACTCCGCGATGATCTTGCCTTTCGAATCGGCTCCCAAATGTTCCGAATATACCAAAACCAGATTAACAACATCAAAATATGCTAGAGAGACGAAACCCATTCAAAAATTATCACAATTAGGCACAAATCCGAAATTTGCCAAACCCACCCCCGGGCCCACGTCTCAAAATTTGATAAAAATCACAAAACCGGAATCCTCATTCACCCAGGAGTCTATACATACCAAGAATATCAAAATCGAACCACGATTGCCCCTTCAATTCCTCAATCAAAGTTTCAAGTTTCAAAGCCGTAACCCCCAATTTAAATCACTGATTTTCCCATAGATTTCACCCCAAATCAGTCGAAAAATCACATAGAAACGAGTTTTTACGTTCAAAAATCTTACCTCCATGAAGTTTTCTTGAATTCCCATTTCAAAACCTTCTCTCAAAGCTCAATCCCGGATGAAAATATTGAAGAAATAGCTCAAATTCGCGAAGACTAGATATTTATACTTACTATCCAGTGAAACCGCACCTTCGGTCATTTCTCCGCACCTGCAGACCCGCACCTGCGGTCCCAGTTGCGTACCTGCGAAAAATCACTTAAATTCCATTTCTCGCACCTGCGGCTTCGCAGGTGTGGTCCTGGTCTCGCACCTGCGACTTTCCTTCATCCCAGCAAAACTCCGCACCTGTGCATGCCGGCACGCAACTGCGGTTGCCCTTCCGCAGGTGCGGCCACACCAGAAGCCTGGCACCAGTAGCTTCTTCAGCTGCATTTTCCATGTTCCGATGACTATCCGAAATCAACCGAGCCCCTTGGTGTATTGGTAAAAAGAGCTTCACACGTGTAATAACTCTTGATGACTCAACCAGTTATGTGGACCAATAAAAACATGACAACTGGACATGATTCTGTAAAAAGGTACGAGGCAAAGAGGCACGACACAATATACCTACGAGGTAATCAGTTACGGGACACTCAACCTGATTGAGACAAGGAAAAGACACGGTTGGAATGAATCTGGACAGAGCTACAGCCTGATTCAGAGATCTTCTATTAATGATCCACACATTACACAACCTTCACGCAATAGTTGCGGTTTCTCACGACCCAAAATCCATAAGGCCGTGATGGCGCCGGAAATCATTGTCAGGCAAGCCACTCATTTATTAATCGAAATAATTTTCATGTTTTAACATTTATGAAGAAGCATTTCCTTTCACTTTATTACATATTAGCTAAATAAAATCTGTTAAGTAAAACAATGGTTTAAATTCCAGTTTAGCAATTATATCCCAACACGCCCTAGAACCCGATATCACAAGTACATGAGAAATTTCTAAGAATTTATACAATCATTACAAGCCTGTCCGAAGTACAAATTGGATGAGGAAATTTACCTGTGCAATAAAATGCACAACAAGTGTAGCATGAGTACAAAAACAACGTGTACTCAGTAAGTCGCCCGCCTAACCTCAGAGAGGTAGTGACGAGAGGTCGAATTAGACACTCACAAAGGGCCAACAAATTAATTAACCGTATAAGATGAACACGATAGGCATGTAAAGGTAGTAAAGCAACAATATATATAAGGCAATGAAATCCAAATAAACACTGGAAATAAACAAAACATATACCACTTCCTCATTATTTTCCAAAATATCTTAATTAAACAATTTCCTCTTTGTTTTCCCCCAAATATCATAAACCCACATATTCTTCTTTATTTTCCCCCAAATATCTTATCACTTCAAAATCATGAAAAATATTTAACGATTTAGCATGCGCATACGGGATAAGGACAATCGGCCTGAGCCATCATAATAAACACCTCTGTGCACTGCCGAGGGTCGAACGGCCCGAACCATAATATTTCTTTCAATCTCGCCGTGGCGTACAACCCGCTCCCATGAGGGTGGGGGAAATAACACTCTGCTCGCGGAATGTAAATTGCGAAGCGGTCACATGCAGTCATGCACAATCAACAGTCTACCCCGAAAACGTCAGGAAAACAAGTAACCAAATAAATGACAGATTTCTCTTTTAAAAACCACAAAATAGTACTTAAATCCTTTTTTTCGAAATTCACATGCCAAGTTCTTATAATGTTTAATAATACAACCTTATCCGGAAATACAATTGCCCACGAAGGAAATCAATTTTCCTTTTAGATGGTTTACAAAAATAAACTCTACTCTTCCTTAGTCATTCAATTACAATATCGGTTATATTAGCATTATAATATCACAAACAAGATTACAGGTATAACAGGTAAGACATGCTAGTGGGTCCTAGGCTACCCGGACATGTCATAATAGTGGCTACGCACGGACTCCCGTCACCTCGTGCGTACGTAGCCCCCGCAAATAGTAACACATACTTAACTAGTTCATCTAGGGGGACAATTCCCCCTCACAAAGTTAGAAAGGAGACTTACCTCGCTCCGAAATTCCAATACCGGCTTCCAAGCCCTTCCGATGACTCCAACGTACGCACAACGCTTTAAAACTACCACATAATGGCAAAGCAATGAAAATTCATCCTAATACTCACAACAAATTCAAATTATATACATTCCCAACCCCGCTCGGTGAAATGACCAAAATGCCCTCGGGCCCACGTGCTCGGAATCAAAAATTTCTCGAAGATATATTCTACCCATAGCATTACTAACTCAATTATACAATTTACTCAAATATTCATGCTCAATTCGTGGCTAAAATCCAAATTACCATTTTCTAGGTTTCTTCAATATTTCCCCAAATTCCTACCAATTTCCATGTCTAACCCGTGCATATAATTTTGTATTTAACTTACAAACGAGAGGAATTTACTTACCTTGGCAATGCATGAAGGAATCCTCTCTTTGAAGCCTCCCAAATCCGCCTAAGCCCAAGAAGAAATGAAGACAAATGAACCTAAATCCTTGTTTTAAAACATTCTGCCCAGGCCAATTTCCGCACCTGCGGTCCCCTTATCGCACCTGCGCTTCCGCAGGTTCGCCAAAGAGCCCGCACCTGCGGCTTTCTTCTCCTCCAGCCAGATCTGCACCTGCGACCGACTTCCCGCATCTGCACCTTTGCATGTGCGAAAATTCTATTGCACCTGTGATTCCAGCCAAGCCTGCCCACTCTCGCACCTGCGGTGCCAAAGCCGCACCTGCAGCCAAATCCTCGCAAGTGCGGATCACACCAGATGACAACAATTCCAGCCTTCTTCAAATTCTCAACTTGATCTGTTAACCACCCGGAATCCACTCGAGGCCCCCGGGACCCTGTCCAATCATACCAACCTGTTCCAAAACATAACTCGGACTTGCTCGAGGCCTCAAATCACATCAAACAACATCGAAACCATGAATCGCACTCAAATCCCAACTTTATGAACTTAGAAATTTCCAACTTCTACATTCGATGCCGAAACCTATCAAATCACATCCGATCGACCCCAAATTTTGCACACAAGTCATATTCGACATTATGGACCTACTCCAACTTCCGGAATCGCATTCCGACCTCGATATCAAAACTTCCACTTCCAGTCAGATTTCTCAAAAACCTTCAAATTTCTATCTTTAGCCAAATGACTTCAAAATTACCTACGAACATCCAAATTCACTTCCGATCGCGCTCCCAACTCCAAAATCACCATCCGAAGCTGTTCCCAAACTCAAAATCCCAAGCAGACATCAATAACTCTGAAATGCACTTCAAGCCCAAATTTAAGAAATTCGTCAAAAATGTTGACTTCCACAATATGCATCGAAATGCTCTTGGATTATCCAAAACCCGATCCAGACCTACGACCAAGTCTGAAATCATCATACGAACCTGCTGGAACCTTCAAATCCTGATTTGGAGGTCGTTTACTCAAAATTCCAATCTTAGTTGATTATTCCAACTTAAGGCTTCTGAAATGATAATTTTCTTCCCAAATCAACTCTAAACTTTCTGAAATTCAATTCCGACCACACCTGCAAGTCATAATACCTGAAATGGAGCTGCTCACGACTTCAACTTGCTGAACGGCGCGCTAGAGCTCAAAATGACCGGTCAGGTCGTTACATTCTCCCCCACTTAAAACGATGTTCGTCCTCGAACGTGCCAAGAACTTCTTTGGGGTTATCTGAAATCACTGTTTAACACCTCGAGCAGCTTCCGTGCTAGCAACACCCAGTTGAGTACATTATCTTAATCAAATCTGAAGATTCTTCTTTTATCCATATAATAAGCTCAGAACCTAGTTCCAACACTTGAAATTTTCTCTGCCAGGCCTAGTTCTAATATATAAACACTGTATCGACTTCCACACAACATACCAAAACATGACTGCATAAATTTGCCGAATCAACACCATTCACCACATTAACTTATACTTAGCCGTATAAAGTTTTGATAAATTAAGGTGCCCCTAAGTAGTCATTTGGGGACTTTAAAAGACCCAAACTTTCCCCCGATGGGACTGGGGTAACCACCAATTGAGATAAGAAAAAAAAAGAAGGAACCAACTTCTTAAGATTCATCAAGAGGGGGGTTGACTTCACTGGCAGAGGGAACAGGAGCAGCTGGGGACGAAGAGACTTTAACAGCACAAGCCTCACCTTCAGGTGAAGAGAGATTCGGACCTTGTTGAGCCTTCTCAATGGCCTCTTTGATTTTTTTCAATTTCAGCATTAAGGTCAAAACTCTCTCGGCTCATTTCAGTCAATGTGTCGAGGAGAGAATTCATATACTCCCAACTAACATCAACAATTGTCCTATCTTCAAGAGCATTGTAATCTTTCTCCCATAGTGCAATCTCAGCTCTTAATTCGTCCCTTTCAGCCATAGCAGCATCATTAGAAACCCTTAAATGAGCAAGAGAATTGTACTTTATCCAAAGAGTTGCGGAGATCTTCATGGGTCTGAGTAAGTGATTGAACAAGCTTGCCTGAATACTCCTCCTTTTGCTCTAACAAGACTTTCAAGCTCCTGATCTCTTTAGAGGCACGAGACAACTGCTCAGCAAATGAGAACTCAAGGACGTTCTTATCTTTTCCTGCTTGATCAGAAGATGCTTTCTCCACGGTCAACTCTGCCATCATGACCCTCACCTACTGCTCCAAGGTACATTTTCTTCTTCTACAGCCTTCATGTCGAGCCTTAAGCTTTCATACTGATCCTTCCACTTATCTACTTCCATGTGCCATTCTTTCACTTCCTGCTCCATATTAGAAACCCTCGTCATAAGCTCCGTTCCTATAAGATTGATATGTAAAAGAAAACCAATTAGATATGGTAAATACATGAACAAGAATGAACACAAGAAAATGAATTTTACCTTTAAAGAAGTGTGCACGATTTCTTTAGCCCATGTAAGGGAACTGTGGTTGTCCAACTTAGCTCTCTCTATCGGGCCTATCAACGGTTTCAACCACACATCAGGCTGGCCAGACTTTTTAAAGAGACTACCCCCTGCTGCAACTTCTATCATCAACTGCCTCATCTCCCTGCTGGAAGACCCTACTTCTGTAACGGAAGGCACGGAAGCAGGTAGAGATGCAGGAGCCACAGGAAAGGAAGTCTGAGGAGCCGAAAAAGCCACAGGAGCGGGAGCAATGAAAGGAGCTGGAATAGCTAAGGGAGTAGGAGAAATAACTGGAACAATTGAGGGGAGTTCTCTAAGAGAAGGAGAAAAAATAGCCAAAGGAGCTTCATCAGCAACAGGACCAAAGCCTTCACGAAACAAATGGTCAACAGATTCATGCACAGGAGAGGGAGTAGCATCCTCGGAGACAGAAAGTCCAAACTCAGGTAGGGGAGGCACAATGACAGGTGTAGACTCGTCGTCTAAGACCACCTTCCTTCTGCGTGACCTACTGACCAAAGTGCCCTCCTCCTCCTCTTCTTCTTCCGAGGTCCTTGACCCACCTGCCTTTCTCTTTGAAGAAGAAGAGCCTGAAATGATTTCCTGGGCCTGAGCCGGGAAAAAATTGGGAACAGACGCAGCAGAAACTCCATTAGCAAGACACCCTATCAAAAGAAAAAGGGTAAGAAGGAAACGCTCAAATAAGAAAATAAGAAAAAATAAAAGCTTCACTTACCGTGAGTCTTAACTCCCCAACCGTACTTCTCGGAGAATTACTTCCATGAACGTTCTTCCAACGGGGTGATTGACAAAATCTTTTCTACCCAATCTCGGAAATCGGAGACATTCTCGACAGTTCCCATGATTACTGAAAAAAGAAGAAACAACTACGGTATTAATGAAATATCAAATTCCAAAAGCAAGGAATGTGAGAAAAAATGTACTCACGTTCACGATTCCACTTCTCAGGGAAGGGAAGATTTTCTTCACCTACTAAACCATCAGTAGGCACAACAACATACCAAAGAAATCAACCTCGATCCTTATCATCTTGAGGAGTCACCAACACTCTTTTACTCCTGGCAACCAGGGTAAAAATTCCTTGACGGAACAACATTGTAGAATAAAGGTGAATAAGATGACTAAAGGTGAAGTGGACCGAAGCTAAAGTAGCCAAACATCTAAGACATGTAACGGCCCACCATATAAGAGGACCGACTTGCCCCAAACAAATTTTGAAAAATCGACAGAACTCGATGATAACTGGGTCTATGGGAGGCTTGAACACTAAGGTAAAGTGATAGGTATAAACAAATAAATATCCCGTCTTGTAAGACGTTATTCTTTTGGTGCCATTTGGAATGACGACGGGAAAATCATACCTCCAAAAACAGTCCCTGCGTATAAGAGGAATTAAACCTTCAGTGAGTAGGGTAGGGTACTTATCAGCACTATCAAGAGATGACAATGAAGAAAGCTGATCTCTAAGCGCCTGACTATCCCTAGCAAAGGTAAACTTCGCATGTACTATTTCATCGACCCACGGCTCAAGAAAGGTTCGTGATGTTCTCTACCTTTTGACGAAGATTTGGAAGACCTAGCTCTCGGAGAAGTTAAAGACCTAGAAGGAGGAGGGGAAGTAATTTGAGAAGAGGGAGAAACCCTTGAAGGAGTAGAACCTAAGCTCCTCAACCTACCACCTCTCCGACTCCGCGTCGGAGTAGAAGAGGGAGTCAAATCTTCTACATTTATAACTCCCTTAGACTGGTTAGAAGAAGACATATTTACAAAGATAAGGAAAAAGTTCTTTACAAATAAAGAATGAAAGTTAGAAGTTTTTCGTGAAAGGAAAAGGGTATTTGTACTCGAAGACAACCGTCAAAAATGGGAAAAAACAATGATGTAAAAGCCATAATTAAAGGTGTCAGTGACTGATGTAGCCGCAAAAAGCCCTAAAAGGCGCTGAACAATTGCAGAACCAACCCACATATGACATGTGGCTTAATCATTTAATGGAAGTGACAAGTGACGCCTACGTTCAGAGAAAGATGCAATGTTTCCACTGAAGAGGTGACAAAATATTCCCTCCATAAATGAGTATCCACTTACCAAATATTAATCGATAAATAAATGGTAAGTGAGGGGACTATTTGTATTGGTAAAAAGAGCTTCACAAGTGTAATAATTCTTGATGACTCAGCCAGTTATGTGGAGCAATAAAAACATGACAGCTGGATAGGATTCTGTAAAGAGGTACGAGGCAAAGAGGCACGACACAATATACCTACGGGGTAATCAGCTACGGTAGACTCAACATGATTGAGACAAGGAAGAGACATGGTCGGAATGTATCCAGACAGAGCTACGGACAGATTCAGAGATCTTCAATTAATGATCCACACGTTACACAACCTTCACACAACAGTTACATTAATGTCATAATTAGTCATTAATGTGCGATCATTGTAAAAGGTAGACGTTGTATTAATAAATTCCCTATATAAGGGAATTAAATATAACTTGTAATGAACATTCGAACTACAATAAAATACTCTTTACTTTTTGTGCATCTCGTTATTCTCGATTTACTTATTTATTCGCAATTATCATTATTACCTTGGTTATCAGAAACCCGTGTCCATCCTAAAAATAGCTTTGGTCAAAGGATCTAATTCTTTGGTTAAACACTCGGGACCCCAACCAAAAATACAACAGAGTCATAAATGATCACCCGAACTTAGTCGAACTCTCAGAGCACCCAAAAATAACATCGAAACTCTAGTTCAACCCATGATTCAAGCCTAAGATTCCTAAAACTTCTGAAATTCACCAACGATGCCGAAACCAACTAAAACACGTCTAAATGACCTGAAAATTTGCACACACGTCCAAAATGACACTACAGACGAGTTCACGCTTCTGGAATTCCATTCCGACCCCGATAGCTAATTTTCTACTGCCGATCGGAAATCGCTAAAAACTCACTTTCTCCATTTCAAACCTAATTCTATTCCGTACATCAAAACCACGTTCCGAACACACTCCTACGTCCCAAATCGCCTAACAAAGATATCCGAGCTATAAAATCCAAATTCTGAGGTCGTTTACCTTTAAGTCAACTCCCGGTTGACTTTTCCAACTATTAAGCACATTTAAGAGACTAAGTGTCTCAATTCTCACCACGACCACTCTGAACCCGAACCAACCAACCCAACACATCATAATTAGGTTAATTAACACATAACAAATCTAAAACAGGGGAAATGGGGCTAATCTCACGGAACGACCGATCGGGCCGTTACATTTACGAGGTGGCTGCCACCATTTCGCAGACTTTGTTCTCCATCTTTGTTATTTCCTTTTCTGTAGTGACATTCAGAATCAGACTATTGTAGACATTGTGTTTTTCTTAGACTAGAGGTCTAGTTGCTCATGTCTGTTGACACCCCGATGTTTGGGGCTATCTTTTTCGCATTATATTTGAGTTTAATTCTCGTTTTATTAAAATTCTGTTACGAAAAAGCTTTTGAGCTATCTTTTATGAAATGTTGAAGTGTTATGAAAATTGTTGGATTGCCTAGTACCATGATAGGCAACATCACGACATGTTAGAGTTTTGGGTTGTGACATATATATACCCTTCTTGTTTCTTGTTGATATATGTATCTCTGTTTGGATTGATTTATATGATTTTTGAGAGACCGGTGGGCTAGAGAGGTTGTTCACTGAAATAAGGATTGAGTGCCAAGCGGTGAGCTATGTGAGTGTATATGGATCGAGTTGCACGCCGCAACGAGCCTTCGGGATGTTTTATCTATGTTGGATCGGGTTGCATGCTGCAACAAGCCTTATGGATAATTATATGTTGGATCGGGCTGCACGCTGCAGCGATATAGCGCTTGGGCTGTAGGAGCCCCTTTAGAGCCGTTACATCCCCAGTGAGCACAAATACCTATTGAGTGTGAGTGTTGAGGGCTGAGAGCCGAGCGAATGAGCTATTGAGATGAGTTGAGTGGCAGTTTCCTTGTGAGGCTGTACTTGTTTTTACTTGTTGTTGAACTTAGCTGATATATGACATTGTTGTGAAATTTCCTGGAAGATTTTATATCTGGTCTATCTGAACTTGAATTCGTATAAAACTGTCTTGACTTTTACTGCCAGATTTGAAAGCATACTTATTCTTGCTGAAATTATTGAAATGAAGTATACTTGTTTAGCTCGTCACTACTTCTTAGTTCCTTATTTGTTTCTGTTACTTACTGAGTTGGGCGTTATTCCCTACACCTTGTGTGTGCAGACCCAGGTGTGATCGGTCGCGGAGACTAGTAAGCTCGTGCAGGGTCGATTTTTCTGGAGATTTACTGTCACGACCCCAAATCTATATAGGCCGTGATGGAGCCTATCATGAATCTAGGATAGCCAAACTACCGAGAGTAAAAGATAAAACCTCCCGTTAAAAATATAAGCCAAAATATCTCATTTAAGATTTTCGTTTAAAAACATATTTAACAGTATTAATGTCAGAAAAAATCAAGTCTGACCACGGCCCCAACACCGGGAGTCAACTGTCATGAGCAATGTATAGTAGCAAGTACACTGTATGATAATGTGACTTTACTAATACAAGTCCAGTAAGTACGAAAAAGTCTATGAACTAGGAAAGGAAAGAAGGCAAGCTATGAACGCTGAGCAGCTACCTCTATCCTTGATCAAACTCCAAGTCAAGTGAGAAGTCAACTAGCACGCTGGCCCGGTACCTGGATCTGCACACAAAGGTGCAGTGAGTAACGTGAGTAAGCCAACTTAGTAAGTAACAACCGTAACTAAGGACTTGAGTGTAGTGACGAGAATTTAAAACGCATAATTTCAAAAAAATAAGTGCCAGTAAAGATAAATAAATCAAGTCAAAGTCTACGTTTGCAAATACTTCAAAACTCCAGTTTTTCTTCCATTCAAACTTGCAAAATTGTAATTCAACAGTTATCAAGAAAACTCAGTGTAAGTAAAAGTGAGAAATTTCAAAATTTAACAGCCTCTCAGGCATAGTATCACTCTTGGACAATGTCCCTCAGTCACTCGGGACTCCACTATCATAAGTTAATGTTCACACTCAATACTCTCACTCAATAGGTACCATGTATACATATAACAACTGCGGCGTGCAGCCCGATCCACATAACATACAACGCGGCGTGCATCCCAATCCATATAATATCTGCCGCGGTGTGCAACGCAATCCATATAATAATCGACTGCGGGCACTGGGGGTGTACAAACTCCGGAGGGGCTCCTACAGCCCAAGCGCTATATTGCTTCGGCGTGCAGCCCCATCCATATAATATCTGTTGTGGCGTGCAGCCCGATCCATAACTATCCTTACATACTCGGCTCTCGGCCTCACTCAGTCATCCTCACAAGCCACTCGGGCAACTCATCTCAACTCATGGGACTCAGCCCAAAATACCTCTCAGTATTCTAAAACAATATGATAACAACAACCGATATAAAGCATGACTGAGTTCATAAATTTTCTATCAAAAATAGTGTGAGAATAATGGAAAATACCCTTGAGGGTGTAAACAGATCGGCACAAGGCCCCAAACATGGCATACAACCCATAATAAAGTATAAATCTCTAAAATACAGGATATCATAAGGTTTCAAATCAAATACGCGGCTTAATAGTCGCTACAGGACGACCAAGTCACAAATCCCCAACAGTGCACTCCCACACACTCGTCACCTAGCATGTGTGTTACCTCATTTATCAAAACCATACGAAATACCGGGGTTTCATACCCTCAGGTCTAGAGTTAGAATCATTACTTACCTCAAACCGACCCGAAAACTACTCCGCGATGTTCTTTCCTCTCGAATCAGCTCCCGAATGCTCCGAATCTACCAAAACCAGATTAACAACATCAAAATATGCTAAGGAGATGAAACCCATTCAAAAATTATCAGAATTAGGCACAAATCCCGAAATTGGCCAAACCCGACCCCCGGGCTCACGTCTCGAAATTTGATAAAAATTACAAAATCGGAATCCTCATTCTCCCACGAGTCTATACATACCAAGAACATCAAAATCGGACCACGATTGCCCCTTCAATTCCTCAATCAAAGTCTCAAGTTTCCAAGCCCTAACCCCCAATTTAAATAACTGATTTACCAATAGATTTCACCCCAAATCAGGCCAAAAATCACATAGAAATGGGTTTTACGTTAAAAATCTTGCCTCCATGAAGATCTCTTGAATTCCCCCTTCAAAGCCTTCTCTCAAAGCTCAATCCCGGATGAAAATATTGACGAAATAGCTCAAATTCGCGAAGGCTGGATATTTATACTTACTGTCCAGTGAAACTGCACCTGCGGTAATTTCTCCGCACCAACGGACCGCACCTGCGGTCCCAGGTGCACACCTGCGGAAAATCACTTAAATCCCATTTCTCGCACCTGCGGTGAATCACCTGCACCTGCGGCTTCGCAGGTGCGGTCCAGGTCTCGCACCTCCGACATTCCTTCAGCCCAGCCAAAATCTGGACTTGCGATTTCCCTTCCGCAGGTGTGGTCACACCAGAAGCCTGGCACCAGCAGCTTCTTCAGCTGCATTTTCCAACTTTAATCCTTCCGATGACTATCCGAAATCAACTCGAGTCCTTCGAGATCCCAACGAAAAATACAAACAAGTCATAAATGATCACCCGAACTTAGTTGAACTCTCGGAACACCCAAAATAACATCGAAACTCTAGTTCAACCCATGATTCAAGCCTATGATTCCTAAAACTTTCGAAATTCACCAACGATGTCGAAACCAACCAAAACACGTCCAAATGACCTGGAAATTTACACACATGTCCAAAATGACACTACGGACCTGTTCACTCTTCCGGAATTCTATTCCGACCCCGATAGCTAATTTTTCACTGCTGACCGGAAATCGCCAAAAACTCACTTTCTCCATTTTAAGCCTAATTCTACTCCGGACATCAAAATCATGTTACGAACACACTCCTAAGTCCCAAATCACCTAACAAAGATATCCGAGCTATAAAATCCATATTCCGAGGGCGTTGACCTTTAAGTCAGCTTCCGGTTGACTTTTCCAACTATTAAGCACATTTAAGAGACTAAATGTCTCAATTATCACCACGATCACTCCGAACCCGATCCAACCGAACCAACACATCATAATTAGGTAATTAATACATAACACAACTGAAATAGGGGAAACGGGGCTAATATCGTGGAACTATCGATCGAGTCATTACATTTACGAGGTGGCTGCCACCGTTTCGCAGAATTTGTTCTCCATCTTTGTTATTTCCTTTTCTGTAGTGACATTCAGACTCAGAATATTATAGACATTGTGTTTTTCTTAGACTGGAGGTCTAGTTGCTCATGACTTGGTGACACCTCGGTGTTTGGGGCTATCTTTTTCGCATTATATTTTGAGTTTAACTCCCATTTTATGAAAACTCTGTTACGAAAAATCTTTGGAGCTATCTTTTAGGAAATGTTGAAGTGTTATAAAAATTGTTAGCTTGCCTAGTACCATGATAGGCACTATCACGACATGTTAGAGTTTTGGGTTGTGACATATATATAAATATATATATATATATATATATATATCATTAAAATATAAGTTACAAAATAAGATTAAAAAATCCAAACTCTTGAAAATAAGAATATTGGTCCTATTTAATCAATAAAGTAGAAAATGGCCTAGCAAAGCATGAAAATGTCCGATCGCTTTGGAAGTTCAATGATATATTATGTTTCCCTTTCTTTGGTTTTAATTTTGTATCAACTTGTATTAGTAATGCATTCTAGATATGTATTCTGGACAGATCAACTACAAAAAGAAAAAGAATTAGCAATGAGCAAATTATGTAGTTAAACAATAAAAATTTATCACAAGTCCTATTTAGTGACGAATTAGCAATGATATTAAATATTGCTATATTTTTCGCCAATAATTACTATTTTAAAATATAATGGTAAGTATATTTTTGTAGAAACACTTGCTGTAGTAAATTTCAAAGAATAGGAAAATAACGGATATAATAACCAAGCTTCTAAGGAAATACTTACCATTTAAATTGTAAGAACTACAAATAGTTCATATGAACGAAAAACTAAAGAGTCAAATTGGTCTGGTATGAAAAATACAATGCCAAAGAAAAATACACTAGTCGTGTTTCCTTGTTGGAAATAGAAAGTTTTCTCTGTTATAAAATAAAGACTGTAAAGTAAATAAGCCGAAGTCAAGTATATAGAGAGAGATTGATATATTATTCAACTTTCAAACTGATGTACATAATGAACTGAAATCTCCTCTATCTATAGAAAAAAGGAAGCAGCTGCGAGAATTTTCTTGAGCTGCTTGTAAGCTACCTGCATGAGCTGCTCACAACCTGCCTGTTTAATAAGAAGCTCCTGCAAGTCATTTCATTGAGGTCCTTGCAACCTGCCTGCATCAGCTGCTTGCAGATAAACTTCAATGGAATACTAAATGGATAATCTTCTGCAGAAAGATTATCTAAAGCGTAGTAATAAATGGACATCCGTAATAATATTTTCATAACACTTCCCCTTGGATGTTCATTAAAAGATAATGTGTCTCGCTATAAGTTTACTAGAAAAAACCAAATGGAAAAATCCTAGTGAAGGAAAAAGAGTACACATATTTAGTAATACGCATGTCTAGTTGCCTCATTAAAAACCTTACAAGAAAAACCCCATGGGAAAACCTTAGTAAGGAAAAAAGAATACAATGCGTATTTCACACCTCCTGATGAAAACCTTATTTCAAATATTTGAGTCTCCGCATTTGTCAACGACCCAAAATCCTAACTCAGGTCGTGATGGCGCCCAATACCGGGGTCAGGAAAGCCAACAATTTATTTACTAGTGAAATTTTCTTATTTGATAAAACATCCCAACACTTATCAAATTTTAAGCTTAAAATGTTTAAGTGGAAACAGATAAATTAGCCAACTTAAATAAATGTAGCCAGAAGAATCGTGAACCAATATATATAGTTCCAAAAATATAAAGTCTACTCAGTGTGTGCCAAAAACTAGT
Organism: Nicotiana paniculata; assembly: GCA_005239505.1. Lineage (NCBI taxonomy): Eukaryota > Viridiplantae > Streptophyta > Magnoliopsida > Solanales > Solanaceae > Nicotiana > Nicotiana paniculata. Next base: position 42,568 of record ML366606.1, read on the forward strand.
GTCACAAGTCTACAGGTGAACTAGTAGAATATACAAAAGATGAAATAAATTGTTCTACTGTCTGAAAGAAGTAGACAGAAATAAACAAAAGACAACTCCATAGTGCTGCTGAGAATCGCCAAGGAAAGTAGCTCACCGTGAAGTCAGGTCCAGAATATACTTTCACCGTGATAACCAGCTGCACCAGCCTCAAAATCTGTACAATTAAGTATAGAAGCGTAGCATGAGTATATAAATAGATATGTACCTAGTGAGTATCCCGCCTAACATCGAAGAAGTAGTGACGATAGGTCGACATGATACTTACTAGGGTTGGACAATATGAGATGAATACAGGCTAAACAGTAATAGTAGTAATGAACAGTAATAAGGAAATGAGCATTAGACAACATTCTCTAGTACCCTCACGCTATCCCTTTCCATGGCATACAAGCTATTCAACCGTCTCTCTTTCATAAAATCAACAATTACAGTTACAGGGCTTCTCATAACTTACCAAACAGATAACAGGTCGTGAACGTACGACCGATACGATGTGAAAAGTAAATGTGCACTGCCGAGGGTTGAACGACGTGAACCATAGATGCATCTATCAGCCCCGCTCGCGAATAGAACATGCGACACGGTTAACATAATACTAGGGCTGCCCCGCTAGGGAATCATACATGCGACTCAGGTTCCCCCATACATATACATAATCCTCAGGGATTTCAGATAATTTACAGGGGTCTTACTAGCAGAAAAGGGATTCAAAAATACCAACTTCGAAACATAGCCTCCCAGGCCTTCTTATATGAAATTTAAGGATATTAGACTACCTAGTCCACATACAAGATCATGGATACAACACATAAAGCATGCTCGTGAATCCTAAACTACCCGACATGCATAGTAGTAGCTACGCACGGACTCTCGTCACTTTGTGCGTGTGTAGCCCCCGCAAATAAGGACAAGCAATCATACAATTCCCTCTTACAAGGTTAGAAAGGAGACTCACCTCGTGCCAAGCCTACTTTCCAGGTCAAGAACGCGCCCGAAACTCCAACCTTGTCTCCCAAGGACTCGAAACTAGCCAAATGATGCATAAATACATTAATTTATACACAAAGGCATGAAATTCCCCTATTTAATTAGTTATTTCAACTTACTTTGAAGAATACCAAAATACACCCCCGGGCCCACATGTTCGGATTCCATAAATTTTCGAAGGAAACACTTACCCATAACCTAAGGATCATTAATATATGATTTTTGTATGATTTCATAGCTAGTTAGGGGGTAATTCCCCAAATTTCATAAAGCCCTAGGTTTTTACTCTACCCCTTGATTTTTCACTAATTAGGAGGTTAATTCACCTAGGAATTCATGTATTAAACTAACATTAGAGTAGAAATCACTTACCTTTTAGTAGCTAGGTCGTTTGGCTCTTTTCCAAGCTCTCAAGGTCGACTACGGAGGAAATAAATGGAGTAAAATGGTTCTTTCCCGTATTTTAAAAGACCTCACTGCCTACAGGGTTTCCTCACCTGCGGATCGAGGACTGCACCTGCGGTCTCGTGCCTGCGAGAAAAGACTCGCACCTGCCGAAGAGGGGCAAGGGGCCTGGGCTCGCACCTGCGAAACGGAGTCAGTACCAGCGACAATGCTTCTGCGGATTTTGGTCTGCATCTGTGTCGACTGGGCAGCCTCACCTTGGGCCGCACCTGCGAAGCAAGGACCGCATGAGCGGTCTCGCACCTGTAACTGGGCAACCGCAGGTGCGGCCACACCAGACCTGGTCCACCAGCAGCTATTGTTGCTGGTTTTTGGCCTCGTTTGATGCCTGAATGGTATCTGGGCCCACCCGAGCCCCCGTCCAAATATACCAACAAGTCCCATATCATAATAATGACTTGCTCGAGCCTTTGGAACACTCAAAAAAATGTTAAAACTCAAAATCACACCTCAAAACCCCTAGAATCAAACTTAAGAGCTTTAAGTTCTTGAATTCGCTAACAATGCGTCGAACCGACCTATACTACTCGGAATGACACCAAAATTTACAAGAAAGTCATAAATGACATAATGGAACTACTCTCAGTCTCCGAATTCCATTCGGACCTTGATAACACAAAAACACATTCCAACCTCAATTTGAACTTAAGGAAACTTGTATTTCGCTATTTGGCGCTGAAACGCTCCCGGTTCATCCAAAACTCATTCCGGACATACGCACAAGTCCAAAATCATCATACGAAGCTACCAGAACCGTCGAAACTCGATTCCGAGGTCGTTTACTCACAACGTTGACCGAAGTCAAACTTGGCCTTAAAGGCGAACCTTAAGGAACTAAGTGTTCCTATACCATTCCAAACTCTTCCAAATCCCGATCCTCGTCCCCACAGGTCATAAATCATAAAAATCCACTACGGGAAGTCTCATTTAGAGGAACGGGGTCCTATAATGCAAAACGACCGGCCGGATCGTTACATTCTCCACCTCTTAAACAAATGTTCATCCTCGAACGGGTCTAGAATCATACCTAAAGTGTTGAATAAGTGTGGATATCAGCTCCGCATGTCCTCCTCGGACTCCCAAGTCGCCTCCTCGACTGGTTGGCCCCTCCACTGGACCTTTACGGTAGAAATCCTCTTGGACCTCAACTTCGATCCTGCTTGTCAATAATAGCAACTGGCCCCTCTTCGTAGCCCAACCTCTCATCCAGCTGAATGGTACTGAAATCAACCACATGAGAGAAGTCGGTGTGGTACCTCCGGAGCATGGATACATGAAAGACTGGATGAACTCCTGATAAACTGGGAGGTAAATCAAGCTCATAAGCAACCTCCCCTTCGCGTAACTCTTCTATCTTGACTATGTTGTGTGGAGCCTCTCCTGAATCAACTTCACCTTCTCTAAAGAATCTTTCACCAGGTCGTTGCCATTTAAATTAGCCTCGCCAGGCTCAAACCATCCAATAGGAGAACGACATCGCCGACCAAATTAAGCCTCAAATGGACACATCTCGATGCTGGACTGATAACTATTATTTTAAGCAAACTCAGCCAAAGGCAAGAACTAGTCCGACTGACCTCCGAAGTCAATCACACGTGCCCTGAGCATGTCCTCCAATATCTGAATTGTCCGCTCCAACTGACCATCACTCTGAGGGGTGGAATGTTGTGCTGAGATCTATCTGGGTGCCCAACTCACTATGCAAAGCTCTCCAGAAGTGCTAGGTGAACTGAGGACCTCGATCTGATATAATGGACATAGGCACACCGTGCAACTAGACTATCTCCCGAATAAAGATCAGGGCCGACCTGCCAGAAGTATAAGTAGTAGCTACTGGAATGAAATGCGCCGATTTGGTCAACCTATCCACAATGACCCAAACCGCGTCAACCTTCCGCAAATTCGGAGCTAACGCGACCACGAAGTCCATAGTGAGGCCTCCTGGCCTCTAGTGCTTGTACTTGACCTACTGGCGATTAAGACATCTAGCCATGTACTCCACTATTTCCTTCTTCATTCGCCTCCACCAAAAATGCTGCTTCAAGTCACGATACATCTTCGTAGCACCAGGATGAACAGAATACCGTGAATTGTGAGCCTCCTCTAGAATCCTCTCCCTCAAGTCATCAATATTAGGAACACACAAATGGCTCTGAAGTCTCAGAACACCATCCTCACCCATAGTAACCTCCTTGGAACCACCCTGAACCACTGTCTCCCGTACCTCAGCCAAACACGGATCATCAAACTATCGAGCCCTAATCTCCCCCAATAATGAAGACTAAGCACCCACATGTGCAAGAACTCGGCGGGGCGCTGAAAGTTCCAATCTCACCAGGCGATTAGCTAAGGACTGAATGTCCAAGGCTAGAGGTCCCTCCTCTGCTGCAATATAAGACAAACTACCATACTCTCCGCCTTCCTAATCAAGGCATCTGCTACCACATTTGCCTTGCCCGGATGATAAAGAATGGTGATATCATAATTATTCAGCAACTCAAGGCACCTGCACTGCCTCAAATTAAGATCCATTTGCTTGAACAAATGCTGCAAGCTGCGGTGGTCTGTATAAACCTCACAAGACACCCCATACAAGTAGTGCCTCCAAATCATAAGAGCATGAACAATCGCTGCCAACTCCAAATCGTGCACAGGCTAATTCTTCTCATGAACCTTCAGTTGGCGCGAAGCATAAGCAATAACTCTCCCTCATGCATCAACACACACCCCAAGCCAACGCGTGAAGCGTTACAATAAACTGTATACATCCCAGAATCAGAAGTCAATATCAAAACTGGTGCTGAGGTCAATGTTGTCTTGATCTTCTGAAAGCTCGCCTCACACTCGTCGGACCATCGGAATGAGGCATTGTTCTGAGTCAACCTACTCAATGGGGCTGCAATGGAAGAAAATCCCTCCACAAATCAGCGATAATAACCTTCTAGACCCAAGAAGCTCCTGATCTCTGTAGCTAAAGTAGGACGTGTCTAGCTCTGAACTGCCTCAATCTTCTTAGGATCAACCTTGATACCCTCTCCGGATACCACATGTCCCAAGAATTCCACAGAATCCAACCAGTAGTCACACTTGGAGAACTTAGCATATAACTTCTATTCTCACAAGGTCTGGAGCACAACTCTCAAATGTTGCTCGTGCTCGCCCAGTCTACGTGAGTAAATCAGAATGTCATCAATAAAGACAATGACAAAATAATAAATGTACAGCCTGAACACCATGTTCATCAAGTCCATGAATGCTTTTGCGGCATTAGTCAAGCCAAAGAACATCACTAGGAACTCATAATGGCTATATCTCGTACGAAAAGCAGTATTCGGAACATCTGAGTCCCAAATCTTTAGCTGATGATACCCCGATCTCAAATTAATCTTAAAAAATACCCGAGCACCCTGCAATTGGTCAAACAAATCATCGATACGCGGCAATGGATACTTGTTCTTAATGGTGACCTTGTTCAACTAGCAGTAGTCAATACACATCCGCATAGACCCATCCTTCTTCTTCACAAATAGCACTGGAGCACCCCAAGGCTATAAACTCGGCCTGATAAACCCCTTAGCCAACAACTCCTCAAGCTGCCCTTCAATTCTTTCGCAGCCATACGGTACGTGGGAATTGATATCGGCTGGGTGCCCGAAGCCAAGTCAATACGGAAATCAATATCACGATCCGGAGGCATGTCTGGAAGGTCTGAAGGGAATACATCTGCAAACTCCCAAACTACTGGCACTAAATCAATCATCAGTAACTCGGCGGTGGTGTCACACACATAAGCAAGATAGGCCAGACAAACCTTCTCGACCATATGTCGAGCCTTCAAGAAGGAAATAACTCGACTGGCTGCACTAACTGAGGAACCTCTCCACTCCAGCCTAGGCAACTGGGGCATGGATAGAGTAACTGTCTTGGCATGGGAATCTTGGACGGCATGATAAGGAGATAACTAATCCATGCCTAGAATAATCTCGAAATCAACCATGTTGAGCAATAGGATGTCCGCTCTGGTCTCAAACCCACAAAATATAACCATACAGGACCGATAAATCCGGTCTACCACCACGGAATCGCCCACAGGAGTGGACACATAAATAGGAGTACCCAAGGACTCGTGAGGAACACCCAGGAAACAAGAAAATAAGGCTGATACATAAGAATAAATGGATCCTGGATCGAATAATACTGATGCCTCTCTACCACATACTGAAATAATAACTGTGATCTCGGCATCTAAGGCCACTGCATCTGATCGGGCCGGAATAACATAGAACCTGGCTGGAGCACCAGATGAATGACCTCCACTGGAATGAATATGAGCGGACTGAACACCCCCTGACAGGCCTCCGCCTCTAGGACGACCCCTAACATCCTGTCCTCCACCTCTAGGTGGCGGGACCGCTGGAGCTGGACTCATAGGCTGATAACCCTATTGTACTGCCTTGCCCCGAAACCTGGGACATGTCCTCCTGATGTGGCTTGGATCCCCGCACTCATAACATCCCCTCGGTGCCATGGCCTACTGCCCTGAAGAAGAACCCTGAATAGCTGGGGGACAGTGACAACTCTCTGGCATGGCACTGAAGTAAGGCCTCACTGGAGCACCACGAAGAGGTGGTGGGGGTGTTGAATAGGGGGCCTGCTGGGCTGGCCCCTGCCAAACTGACCTCTACCCCTACCTGGGGCGCCTCTGAAATCACCGGAGAATCTGGCTCTCTTATCTTGCTGCACCTGCTCTCTGATCCTCGATTGATACCCCTCTATACTGCGAGCGATCTCTACCACCAGCTGATAAGGAGTCCCCATCTCTACCTCCCGGGCCATGTTGGCCCTAATGCCTGGATGTAACTCGGCTAAAAACCTCCACACTCTCTCACCCTCTGTAGGAAGTATCATGAGTGCATGACGAGACATCTCAAAAAACCTAGCCTCGTAATCTGTCACTGACATCAGACCCTGCTCCAACTACTCAAATTGGTACCGCAGCTCTTCCCTCTCAGAGGGTGGAATGTATCTGTCCAGGAATATCTGAGTAAACTTCTCCCAGGTTATATGAGGTAACCTGCTGGTCTGCTAAAAATATAGGACTACCACCATCTGCGGACCCTTCCCTCCAACTGAAAAGTATGGAAGTTGAATCCATGGGACTCCAATATCCTCATGTTGTGTAATCTGTACCTGCACCTATCAATGAAGTCCTGGGATTTCTTTCCTCTCTCATCCCCAAAGACAAGAGGGTGAAATCTAGTCCATCTATCCAATAGCTTCTACAGATCGTCGTCTGTAGCTGGTCTGGGCTCAGGTGCTGCTGCTACCGGCTGGGCATCGCCCACGGGCAGTGTACCCAAGGTCTGATATACTGCTGTTGCATGTCCTACGGCCTTGGAAGTAGGGGTCTGGACTCCCCCTCCCGCCTGAGATGTGGCAGGATCCGCTGGAAATAAACCAGCCTGAGTCATAGTATCCATGAACCACATCATACGGCCCATGACCTCCTGGAAGCCTGGTTCGGTCATAAACTCCACCGGAGCAGGATCTGTTCTGGGCACCTCACCCTGCTCCTCTATAATATGATCCTCTGCTGGCAGTGCAACTGGAACAACTCTGCGATGCCCTCGTCCCCTACCTCGGGCCAGTTCCTTCTCCCGGCCTTTGCCACGGCCTCAGACGGTGGGGATACCGGCATCTCCCGGGTTTGGAACGACAGCTGCACGCGTCCTCACCGTCTGTGAGAGAATAGAAGAGTGATATTTAGTATACCATCGACTGCACGATAAAATTTGAATAAAGAAAGGTTTCCTAAAACCCTATATCTTCCTAAAGATAAGTACAAATGTCTCCGTACCGATCCGCAAGACTCTAATGGGTTCACCGATGGCTCGTGAGACCTACGTGAACCTAGAGCTCTGATACCATGTTGTCATGACACCAAAATCCTAACTCAGGTCGTGATGGCGCCCAAAACCGAGGTCAGACAAGCCAACAATTTATTTACTAGTGAAATTTCCTTATTTGATAAAACATCCCAACACTTACCAAATTTTAAGCTTAAAACGTTTAAGTGGTAACAGATAAATTAGCCAACTTAAATAAATGTAGCCACAAGGATCGTGAACCAATATATACAGTTCCAAAAATATAAAGTCTACTCCGTGTGTGCCAGGAATTAGTGTCACAAAACTATAGGGGAACTAGTAGAATATACAAAAGATGAGATAAACCGTTCTAATGTATGAAAGAAGTAGATAGAAATAATCAAAAGATAACTCCATAGTGCGGGTGAGAATCGCCAAGGGAAGCAGCTCACCGTGAAGTCAGGTCCAGAATATACTCTCAGGATCAAGCTCCGGTCTGATAACCAGATGCACCAGCCTCATAACTTGTACAATTAAGTACATAAGCGTAGCATGAGTACATAAACAGATATGTACCCAGTGAGTATCCGGCCTAACCTCGAAGAAGTAGTGACTAGAGGTCGACATGATACTTACTAGGGTCAGACAATATGAAATAAATACAGGCTAAACAGTAATAAGGAAATGAGCATCAGACAACATTCTCTAGTACCCTCACGCTATCCCTTTCCATGGAATACAAGATATTTAAACTTCTCTCTTTCATAAAATAGACAGTTACCATTACAGGGCTTCTCAAAAATTACCAAACATATAACAGGTCGTGAACGTAATGTCGATACAACGTGAAAAGTAATTGTGCACTGTCGAGGGTCAAAAGACCCGAACCATAGACGCATCTATCTGCCCCACTCGCGAATTGAACATGCGATGCAGTTAACATAATACTAGGACTGCCCCGCTCGCGAATCATACATGCAACTCGGGTTCCCGCATACATATACATAATCCTGAGCGATTTCAAATAATTAACAGGGGTCTTACTAGCAGAAAAGGGATTCAAAAATACCAACTTCGAAACATAGCCTCCCAGACCTTCTTATATGAAATTTAAGGATATTAGAATACCTAGTCCATATACAAGATCATGGATACAACACATAAAGCATGCTCGTGAATCCTAAACTACCCGACATGCATAATAGTAGCTACGCACGGACTCTCGTCACTTCGTGCATGCATATCCCCTGCAAATAAGGAAAAGCAATCATTTATAATCACCTATGGAGAAAATTCCCTCTTACAAAGTTAGAAAGGAGACTCACCTCGTGCCGAGCCTACTTTCCGGGTCAAGAACGCGCCCGAAACTCCAAACTCGTTTCCCAAGGACTCGAAACTAGTCAAATGATGCATAAATACATTAATTTATACTCAAAGGCATGAAATTCCCCTATTTACTTAGTTATTTCAACTTACTTTTAAGAATCACAAAATACACCTCCGGGCCCACATGCTCGGATTCCAAAACTTTTCGAAAGAAACACTACCCATAATCTAAGGATCATTAAAATATGATTTTTGTATGATTTCCTAGCTAGTTAGTGGGTAATTCCCGAAATTTCATAAAGCCCTAGATTTTTACTCTAACCCTTTATTTTTCACTAATTAAGAGGTTAATTTACCTAGGAATTCATGTATTAAACTAACATTAGAGTAGAAATCACTTACCTTTCAGTAGCTAGGTCGTTTGGCTCTTTTCCAAGCTCTCAAGGTCGACTATGGAGGAAAGAAATGGAGTAAAATGGTTCTTTCCCGTATTTTAAAAGACATCACTGCCTACAGGGTTTCCGCACCAGCAGCTCTAGGACCGCACCTGTGGTCTCGCACCTGCGAGAAAAGACTCGCACCTGTGGAAGAGGGGCAAGGGACCTGGGCTCACATCTGCGAAACAGAGTCCACACCAGCGGCTCCGCTTCTGCGGATTTTTGGTCGGTACCTGCTTCAACTGGGAAGCCTCACCTGGGGCCGCACCTGCGAAGCAAGGACCGCAGGAGTGGTCTCACACCAGTGACTGGGCAACCGCAAGTGCGGTCACACCAGACCTGGTGCACCAGCAATTATTGCCACTGGTTTTTTCCCTCATTTGATGCCCGAATGGCATCTGAGCCCACCCGAGCCCCCGTACAAATATACCAACAAGTCCCATATCATAATACAGACTTGCTCGAACCTTTGGTACACTCAAAACAACGCTAAAATTCAAAATCACACCTTAAAACCCCTAGAATCAAACTTAAGAACTTTAAGTTCTTGAATTCGCTAACAATGCGCCCAAACCGACCTAACTACTCGGAATGACACCAAATTTTACAAGAAAGTCATAAAATGACATAATGGAACTATTCCCGGTCTTGGAATTCCATTCGAACCTCGATAACACAAAAACACGTTCCACACCTCAATTTGAACTTAAGGAAACTCTTATTTCGCTATTTGGCGCCGAAACGCTCCCGGGTCATCCAAAACCCATTTCGGACATACGCACAACTCCGAAATCATCATACGAAACTACCGGAATCGTCAAAACTCGATTTCGAGGTCATTTGCTCACAACATTGACCGAAGTCAAACTTGTCCTTAAAGGCAAACCTTAAGGAACTAAGTGTTCCTATACCATTCCAAATCCAAATCCCGATCCTTCTGTCCCCACAGGTCATAAATTATAAAAAGCCACTACGGGAAGTCTCATTTAGGGGAATGGGGTCCTAAAACACAAAACGATCGGCCGAGTCGTTACAAAATTCCAATCGTGTATACCATCTTCTCAAAAGTTGAAGTTGGCAAAGACTTAGTGAAAGATCTGGCGGATTGTCACTTGAACGGATTTGTTGCACATCAATGTCACCATTTTTTTGAAGATCATGTGCGTAGAATGATTTTGGTGAAATGTGATTTGTTCTATCTCCTTTTATAAATCCTCCCTTCAATTGGGTTATACACGCAGCATTGTATTCGTATAATATTGTGGTCTTTTCTCACATTCCAAATCACATTTTTCTCGAAAAAATGAATTATTGATCTCAACCATACGCATTCCCTTCTTTCTTCATGAATATCTATTATCTTAGGATGATTTAAAGAAGTAGTAACAATAGATTTCTTTGTGGAGCCGCCGTGATATGACAGTACCTCCACATGTACACGTACCCGGTTTGAGATTGAGCTTTATGGGGATCATATAAATAACCTGCATCTGCATAACCAATACGATCTACACCACCTTTGTTAGCATTAGCAAGATACATAAGTGCACCAATTGCACCGAGATAGAGTATTTCAAGACCAAAGAGCTCCTCATCCTTTTTTGGTCGAGAGGTTATGGTGCTTGTAAAGAGTTTTATTCTTCTCCTTGGGTTATGAAATCATTCGCATTGTATCGGCGGTGGAGGGTACCTCCGGGTCGCAGCGGTTCTTCCATGTCAACTAAGTCATGCAGTCAAAAATCCAATCCTTGATCCCGTAGTCATTCCTCCGAAAAATCATAATATACTATGCGACCATACAATATACTCTAAATTCTCGTTGTCCAGGGAAGTGAATCAACAAATGCATGCAAGGAGGGATGTAATTCAGGAGGTCCGGGTTGAGAATTGGGGGGTCGCGCCCTACCCCGAGGTCAAAACAAATCTTTATTCACTTCAAGTGATTGAATAACCTTTGGTGTACTCAATGGGTGCACTTTGTCCATGTTAAAGCTTTTTAAGACCCTTTATGTATAGGAGATTAATGGATAAAGACCCTTTATGTATTTCCAAGATCTTTCATCTCAAATTCTTTCTAAAGAAATTTAATTTCCTTTAGGAGCTCTTCTGGAGTTCCAACAAGATTTATGTCATCAACATAAACAACAAGGATAACAAATTATGATGACATCTTCATTATAAAATTACCTAGACAAATAACATCACTTACGTAACCTTCTTTCAACAAATATTCACCGAGGCGATAATACCACATGCGTTCAAATTACTTTAAATGGTACAATGACCTTTGTAATCTGATCAAGTACATTTCTCGAGGCTTTGAACTATATGCTTCATGCATTTTAAATCCTTCAGGAATATTCATATAGATTTAATCAAATGATTCATATAGGTTATGACTTGCATTTAAATGGCATGACATATTCAGGTGTTTGGACTACAGGTCTGATACTCACAATCTTTTATAATATTGTGCACTATATTGTATCAAATATATCGTCGACGATCATTTTGTATTGGTTCGCAAGCGACATAACTTGTTGAGATCTCATCACTTTCTTTATTTTCAGGTACCTGAACTTCTGGAGTTTCATATAATGTTATGTCGTGGGCTCTTCTAGAGCTCATTTCCTCCTTATTATGATCATTTGCTCCTATAATTTTCAAGGATTGTTACCTTTGGAACCGATTGGTCTACCACGCTTCATGCGTACAGTAAACTCCATCCTTCAGGGACTTTAATTTTAATAGAAGCATTTGCAGCTGAAATATGATATTTAATTTTGGATCAGCAAATGCTTCTGATATTTGGAATGAATTATCTTTTGAGTTAGGATAATACTAATGATAATTCGATTCATATACATATTTTTCAACTGCTTATTCCATCCCCCGAATGTTAGAAAAACTAACATATATCCCAAATCTTCTTTGGGAAACCTGTCTTTGTGCTTTGTGGTAGAGAAATTGATCATATACCACGCATAAAAAGTTATTAGATAGTAAAAATATTTGGTTTCTGATCCTAAACCAATAGTGAGGGGAGGACTTATCATATATTGTTGGTCTGATGCATACAAGTGATGTTGTATGCAATTTAAAAAATCTTAGACCAACACATGAAGTTTTATTCTCATAAGCAATAGTTTTGCCATTAATAGGATGTATTCAATGCTAAACTAGATTGGATATAAACCAACATCATCAAGATGAACTATCTGGATTTCATAATCTGAAAATTATGCTCTTAATTGACAAAAGCAATTTTAAATGCCAAACTACAGGTTGACAATAAACGCATGTGTAACCATCTCATATATGCATCTATACGTGGTTCACATGATAGGTGAATGGGCCTTATATTCACCTTTCATATATTTCAGAATTCAGGGGTTTTAGTCCCAACTTAGCTGGTATAATCAATTTATTTTGAGAACAAGCAATACAAGAGAATTCTTGAAGAATCTTCTAGTTCTTCAGTATATGCATATCTTAATTCTCAAATAGCTCATTTTAAAAATGGCAAATGATAAATTCATGTTTATCATGGCATGTTCTACCTCTTAGTAAACTTCTGGTTTACTATGACATAAACTTTTGTATTAGTAAACTTCTGATTTACTGTGGCTACTTTTATATTAGCAAATTTCTTGTTTCTGTATACTCTTGCCTTGGTAAAACTTCTGGTTTACTGTGACGGCTTTTGCATTACTAAACTTCTAGTGTATCGTGATACATGATGTAGTACAAATTGAAGAATAAGGCGTGTAACTTCTCACATATATATTACTTTACCCCCTATGATTGTGGAAACGTGAAGATTTTCAATCTTCCAATTATTTATAGCCTCAATATGATAGTCATTTGTATTAGTAAACTTCAGGTTTACTACAACATATGTTTTGACCATAATCATATAATATGAATGACATATGTGTATATAAGCTCTTCGAGATCCTTCATTTTTATCCACAATCTAATATTCTTCGGACACTACTGGTGTCATGTGTCTTCTAGAAAAACAATAAGCTCTTCGGGAGTTTTTGATAAATTTTGTACTACCAAATATCGCTCAAACACTTTTGGTGTCATGAGAAAAAAAATCATAACCAAATGAACAATAGAAATACAATACTAAATTTATAAATGCAAGAAATTAAGAATTTCAATATTTTGACCATCAACTTTGTGAAAAATTTCTCCTTCAGGGAGAAATGCTATTAACATCTGAATATTTTATATCAAAGCGGCAACCACATAGTCATTACACCCTTCAGTTAAAGATACATAAGTTGTTATTTCCTTCGGGGAACTCAATAACTAACTATAATATATTGATGTGGTTGCAGTAGAAAACATTCTACAAGAATGCTTTTGCCTTAGAATGATATTTAATAAAATTATCCAAGATGTTTTACGTACAACAGGTACGTGCGACAATGATTTTTATGCCACAAAAATAATATTTTTATTCTCTGTTTTTCTACCTCTCTAGGAGGTGAGTTATGGTATTTCTTCATTCACTCCAGGGAATGAAAATGTTCTTCAAAAATAACTTTAAATAGCTTATTCTTTTGTTTAAGCACAAAAACACACACTTTCATAATATTTTCCAACTTCAGGAGAAAAATTCAATTGTTTTACTACTTCAGGAGTAAACATAATATTAAGTATATATCCTCTCAATCGTATTACCTTTTTTGGAGGTTAATTGTAATATATTTGCATTAGGAGCACGTTTATATGTACGAGATTTATTAATATTATCACATTCACTTCAAGGAATGGATTAATATTTATCAAAAATTCTCATCCTTCAGGGAGTGGAACATAATTATCTGAACGTGCATTAACCACATCACATTGTGATGCTTCGAACCTACTTAAAGATATTTTCTACTTCAGGATCAAATCGATGTATGTACGTAATATGGAGAATTTTTCTCTAAATTATCTTCAATTGTAACCATAACAAGCCTAAGTTACCACTTCTAGCGGTCATGATAGGTATATACCACTTCTGATGTTTAACAAATTTAGTTACAATAAGATATACAAAGTACTACCATTTCTTGTGGTCGCACACTATTAGAGTTCAAGTGGACCATAAAATTAAGTCATAAAAAAACTTAGGAAATACGCCATTGTCGGTGGCTATATATTTCTTGAAAACTCCCATACTTAGCCATCAATAGAGATGAAAATAATAAATCATGGTCCCTTCTCATAATATTTTTCTTCAAGAACAAATTTATGGAATGAACTGCTAAGTGGACCAATTAGGCTCCTTTGGACCAATGAACAAAAATCATACTGTTAGTAGCAAAAAACAGGAATGTCTGATATGAAGGAAGTACTAACCTTTTGAGTAGAACTCTTAATTATGGTGATTGGATCTGATTTATATCCATAGACTTTTGCTAACTCAACTCAAGAAATAGTTAGTGTTAAGAAATATATGAAAGTGCAAAAATTAATGTCACAAGTTCTTTGCTACAGTTCTACTTCAAGTTAGCAAAGCAGCAAGGAAAAATAATTTGTCGTTCATAAAGACAAGGTGATATAGTAAAACCTTTAATCCAAACATGGAGTTGTTTCCATGCTTACTTGCTAATATGGAAATAAAATACTGACACCAAAGAAATATCAATCTGACAAATCATTGTAAAAAGGGTAGAAATCCATAAATACAACAGTTTGATCTTACTTACAGTAAGAACCGATGCCTTTGGATGAGGATAGCTATAGTAATACATATTTCAAAGTAAGTGATCAAGGCAGCGTCTCGTGCTGATAACGTGTTCTAAAATAAAGGTTGTAAAGTAAATAAACCGAAGTCAAGTATATAGAGAGAGATTGATAGATTATTCAACTTTCAAACTGATGTACATAATGAAATGAAATTTCCTCTATTTATAGAATAAAGGAAGTAGCTGCGAGGCTTTTTTGAGCTTCTTGTAAGTTGCCTGCATGAGCTGCTCGCAACCTGCATGTTTAATAAGAAGTTGCTGCAAGTCATTTCATTAAGTTCCTTACAACCTGCCTGCATAAGCTGCTTGTAGATAAGCTTCAATGGAATACTAAATGGATAATCTTCTTCAGGAATATTATCTACAACGGAGTAATAAATGGACATCCACAATAATATTTTCATAACATTCTCCTATTGTTTTGTAGTCTTTTTGTTTTCTTAATTTTTGTCTTTATTTGGAAAATATATCCATCACATAATTATACTAAAATATAACTTGATTAATTTTGAATTCTTAAATTTTAGGAAAAGTGTCAGGACCCAAAATCTAACCATAGTCGTGATGGCGCCTATCGTGTTACAAGAAAAGCCTATTTCTAAAAAATACACTACTAAATCAGTTATATGAAACTAATAAAACATTTCCATCCTTTAGATTTTCATAAACTAGCTCAACTCTAAATATAATTAATATAAAGTACGGAAACGAGCCCAAACATCGGGGTGTCACTAAGTTACGAGCGTCTAAAACTATGAACTAAGGTATAGTACTGTCTAAAAGAATAAATGATAAAAGGAGTAATAAGGTCCTGCGGACGCTGGCAGCTACCTTGCAGTCTCCAACGATAGCCGACCTGACTCAACGATCTCCACGCTCTAACTCGCCTGGATCTGCACATAAAGTGCAGTGTGTAGTATGAGTACAAAGGACTCAGTAGTAACAGAATTAACTAAGGAACTGAGTAGTAGTGATGAGCTAAGCAAAACAGACCAATTATTTATTTTCAAAATTTAAAAATAACATAAATAAATAGGTAAATTCCATAACTCAGTAAATATCACAAAGAAATTTAACAGATAAATTCAATAACAGCAAAAGTAAATGCAACCTCACAGCCAATGTAACTCCATCACTCAGCACTCGCACTCAACACTCTCAACACTCTGCGCTCATTGGGTTGTGTTTAAACTCCGGAGGGGCTACCAAATCCCAAGCATAAGCACGGACAGCTTACGTGCCATAATACCAATTCCAGGATCCGCACGGTCAGCTCACGTGTTATGCGGACAACTCACGCACTATGGTATCAATACCTGGACCCACACGGTCAGCTCACGTGCTACGCGGACAGCTCACGCACTATGGTGTCACGAGCCAAATCCTAAATTAGGTCACGATGAAGCCCATCACCGTTTTCAGGCAAGCCAACACCAATTTACTAGTGTGTTTCATCTAATTTACGAAAACGTTTCCATCACTTATTCAAATTTAGATTTAAGACATTAAGTGAAACGGATAACTTAGGAAATCTTAATCAGAAATAGCCATAAATATCATAAGTTAATATTTACAGCCCCAAAAATATAATCTCTAATACGTATGTGCCAGGAACTATTGTCACAAGTCTACATGCATACTAGTAGGGAATAACAAAAGATGCACTAACTGTCCTACTGTCTGAAAGAAATAGACAGAAATAACAAAAGAAGACTCCGTAGTGCTGCTGAGGATCGCCTGGAGAAGCAGCTCACCGTGAAGTCTATCCCAGGTATATCTCAGGAACGAGCCCCGGCCTGATACCCAGATGCACCCGCCTCAGAACCTGTAAAATTAAGTACAGAGTGTGGCATGAGTTTATAATATAATATGTACCCAGTAAGTATCCCATCTAATCTCGAAAAAGTAGTGACGAGAGGTCGACTTGACACTTACTAGGGTCCAAACAATATAATTAAGTAGGATATAATGAAAGTAACAAGTATGCGAGGATAATAGGGTAGTAAATATCGAATTATAACTGCAATTCAATTTAAGTGATAAAACACTAATAAGCAAGTTCTTAATTAATCTTTCCCCGGATATCTAACAACTCAACAGTCATAAATAAATTAAGAAAATAGCATGCGCATGACGGAATATGGACAACGACCTGAGGCGTCATACTAACAATATATGTGCACTGCCCATGTGTCGAACGACATGGACCATAAATGCATCTACCAACTTGTCGTGGCGTACGGCCCGCTCCCATGATAGTAGGGGAAAGAAACACTCCGCTCACAAAATATAAATTGTGAAGCGGTCACGTGCAAACACAACATCTTTCTTTAAATCCTTTACAAATAACAATTTCCTTTAAAATGCCAAGTTCTAAGATTTTCTTGTAGAAAAGTTGCATACAATAAAGTCACAAGGTATATAATTCAATTTAAGGAAATTCACAAGGCATGGTGTGAGCCTAAGTACCCAGACATAACAATAATCGTCACTACGCACGGACTCTCGTCACCTCGTACGTAGTCCCCACAAACAATAACACATAGTCATTTAATTCACCTATGGGAGAAATTCCCTCTTACGAGGTTAGAAAAGAGAGTTACCTCGTGTCGAGCCTACTTTCCGGGTCAAGAACGCGCTCGACACTCTAAACTCGTCTCCCAAGGACTCGAAACTAATCAAATATTTCATAAATAAATCAATCCATACTCAAAAGTATGAAATTCCCCTATTTGAATAATTGTTTCAACCTACTTTGAAAAATCTCAAAATACACTCTCGGGCCCACATGCTCAGATTCCGGAAATTTTTGAAGGAAACACTCACCCATAGCCTAAGGATCAATAATATATAGTCCTTGTATGATTTCAAAACAATTCCTTTGGTAATTCTCTCATTTTCCTAAAACCCTAGGTTTTTACTCTAACCCATGATTTCTACTAATTAATGTGTTAATCTACCTAAGGATTCAAGTATTAAACTAAATTTAGGGTAGGAATTACTTACCTTACAGTAGCTAGGTCGTTTGCCTCTTTTGCATGCTCAAAAATCGCCCCAAGGAAGATGGAAGTCCCGTGTTTTAAACAACCTTACTTCCTACAGGCTTTTCACACCTGCGATCTCGCATCTGCGAGAAAAATCTCGCATCTGCGGAAATAAGTGAGGGAGCCTGGGCTCGCATCTGCAGAAATGGGGGAGGGGGCCTCAGCTCACACCTACGGAGCGGAGTCTGCACCTGCGGATCTACTTCTGCAGAAATGGATCCGCACTTGTGGAATTTAGAAAACTCACCTGGGGCCGCACCTACGAGGAAGGGATCGCAGAAGCGGTCTCGCACCTGCGGCTAGGCCTCCGCAGGTGCGATCGCACCAGATCTAGTGCACTAGCAGCCATTTTTGCTGGTTTTTGGCCTCGCTCGATGCCCGAAAGGCATCTGGGCCCACCCAAGCCCCCTTCCAACTATATCAACAAGTCCCAAATCATAATACAGACTTGCTCGAGCCTTCAGAACGCCCAAAACAACATTTAAACTAAAAATCACATCTTAAAACCCTTAGGATCAATCATAAGAACTTTAAGTTCTTGAATTCGCTTCCATTATGTCGAACCTACCTATACTACTCGGCATGACACCAAATTTTTGAAGCAAGTCATAAATCACATGAAAAAACTATTCCCGGTCTCAAATTCCGTTCGGACCTCGATAACACAAAAACACGTTCCAGACCACAATTTGAACTTAAATAAACACCTATTTCATTGTTTGGCGTCGAACGCTCCCGGGTCATCCAAAACTCATTCCGAACATACACCCAAGTCCTAAATCATCATACGAACCTATCAGAACCTTCGAATCTCAATTCCGAGGTCGTTAACTCAAAATGTTGACCGAAGTCAAACTTGGCCTTTAAGACCAACCTTAAGTGTGATGACCCAAAAGATCATCCCGTGTATTTTTAGCTATTTCTGTGTTTTGAGGTCTTGAAAACCTCCTTTTATCTCACCTCAATTTTTGTGCATAGTCCGGGCGTGTAGCCAGGAAGCCGTTATGTGAAAACCTGATAAAAATAATAATTTTGTGTTGAAATTTGAGTAAAGTTGAGTTTGGTCAATAATTTTGGTAAACGGACCCGGACCCATGATTTGACGGTCCTGGAGGATCCGTAGGAAAATATGGGACTTGGGCATATGCCCGGAATCGAATTCCAAGGTCCCAAGTCCGAGAAATGAATTTTCAAAAGAAATTATTTTCTGAAAAATATAAGAGATTTTGAAAATGAAATTCTATGTGAAAACCTGTGGTAGCGGGCCCGTATTATGGTTCTGGAGCTCGGTACAAGTTCTATATGGTTTATAAGTGTTGTTTGTAAAGTTTAGTAATAAACAGAATCCATTTGGCGTGATTCGGACCTTAAATGCATAATTGGATGTTTAAAGAAGTTTTGAGAAATTTCATTGATTTTGAGGTTTAATTCGATGTTTATGATGTTATTTTAGTGATTTGATTACACGAATAAGTCGGTAGAATGTTTTTGAAGTAGTGGGCATATTTGGTTTTGAGCCCCGAGGGCTCGGGTGAGTTTCGGGTAAGTGTCAGGGTGTGAAAAGTAGGAAAAATCTTGTGTTTTAGACTTCTGCTGGTGTCTGGTGTCGAGTACTATGAGATCTCATAGGGCTCTTCACGATCGCATAGTGCAGTGTTGAGGAGAGGATTCTGTTACTCTATGCGATCGCATAGCATGTTCCGCGATCGCATAGAGTAGTAGGCAGGCTAGTAGGCAGGCTGGGGTAGGTAGTCTTATGCGATCACATTGTTTACTTCGCATCGTAGAGCGTAAGGCCTAGTCCACTCAGCGATCACATACCTTTCCTCGCGATCGCGTAGCTTAGAAGTCAGTCTACTATCCGATCGCATTACTTACTTCGAAAACACATAGAGTAAAAATTTTCCCAGTGATTTTAAGTTCAAGACAGAATACTCACACGGGAATTTCACCATTTTTCATAAACTCCTTCTCCACACCCCTTGGGCGATTTTTGAGGAACTTCTTCACCATAATCTCTTAGGTAAGTAATCCTTGACTTATTTTCTTCCATTTTTATCAGCACCCATTAGATTCTAGGGCTAAAACCATGGGACTAAAGGTAGAAAGTTAGGGATTTGGGTAGAGTTAGGGCTTTTTGATTATTTGGGAATTTGACCTCGTTTTGGGGTCGGATTTCAAAACAAATTATATATTCGGCCTCGTGGGTGAATACGTGAACGGGTTTTGGTCCGAACCTCGTGTTGGGACCAAGCGGACGGTTGATTTTTGGATTTTTGGGAAGAATGTTAGGAAATCTATAATAAATAATTGGAATTGAATTGTTTAGCACTTATTGATGTTATTGAGTCGATTATATCTATATATGATTGATTTGGAGTCGGGTTCGAAAGGAAAAGCGGTGCTTGAGGCTTGATTGATCTCTGGAGTCGAGGTAAGTGTTTGGCCTAACCTTAGCTTGAGGGAATAGGTATTGAGTCCTAATTGTTACGTGTTTATTCCATGTTCAATGTATAGGTGAGGTGATGAATACCTATATGTTTTTGTCAAGCATGACTGTGAGTCGAATATATGCAATTATATGATATTTATTGGATTTTACTGTGTTTATGGGTTTAATATCAATTTGATAGCTATTCATTTGATGGAAATTCTTAGTTAAACGTATTGTTGAGTAGTTGATCGGTTGAGGAACCTTATGTTGGATTATAAACCTGTGGAGGATTGGTTATAGATGTGTCCCTTGCCGGGACGGTATTATTCTTGTTGATTATTCATGTGCATTTAAGGTTTATTATTGTTGATTTTCCTACCAATTGTTGTTTTTATGTTGTTTATGCACGAGGGGACATTCTTTGTCATGTTTTATGTTTATTTATGCACGAGGGGACATTATGTGCCGTGTGATTGATATTTATGCACGAGGGGACATTTCGTGTCATGTTTATGTTTATTTATACACGAGGGGACATTCTGTGCCATGTTGTGATATTTATGCAGGAGGGCACATTCAGTGCCGTGTTGTGATATTTATGCAGGAGGGGTCATTTCGTGCCGTGTTTATGATTATTTATGCATGAGGGGACATTACGTACCGTGATTGTGATATTTATGCACGACGGGACATTTTGTGTCGTGATTGTGATGTTTTATGCACGAGGGGACATTTTGTGCCCTGTTATGATATATTATGCACGAGGGGACATGCCGTGCCATTTCCTTTCACTTGTTTATTTCGTGTTTTTAATTCTCGTTATTATTTTTGGATATTTGGACTATTGCTTCGTTCCATTATTTTCCCAGCATGTTCCCCAGCATGTTCCCCGTCTTAGTATCTACTGTTTATTTCTTGTTGTTATTTCCTTTTATATTTATTTAAAGTGCACAAGTGTTATTGTTTGTCGTGTCCTAGACTCGCCACTAGTTCGCCAAGGTTACGCTCGACACTTACTGAATACATGGGGTCGGTTGTACTGATGCTACACCTCCACTTCTTTATGTTGTGCAGATCCTGGTACCGGATCAAGTGGACACTGATTGAGGAGGCTTCCTTCAGTCTACCAGGCGACACTGAGGTAGTCGTGCAGGCGTCCGCAGGCCTTGGCTTCACCTCCTATCTCTCTTCCTTTACTGTCCTTATGTATTTCCGAGACAGTAGCACTTGTTTATTCAGACCTTTGTTTGTTGCAATCATAGACAGTCCGTGAAATTGTGATGCTAATTTTGGGAGTTGTTATTGAGAAAATTTTGTAATACTATTTACTTAAGTAGTTAGATTTCACTTCTTCCGCACTTTTATTTCTATTTGTTATTGTATATCACTGTTAAATGCTAAATAATAATAGAACGGGTTAGGATAACTGGTAACGTTGGCTTTTCTAGCAGGTTGAATGTTAGACGCCATCACGGTCCTGATGGTGGGATTTCGGGTCATGACAAGTTGGTATCAGAGCTCTAGGTTGTCTTGGTCTCACAATTCACGGACAAACTTGGTAGAGTCTGAGG
Source organism: Nicotiana paniculata (assembly GCA_005239505.1). Taxonomy (NCBI): domain Eukaryota; kingdom Viridiplantae; phylum Streptophyta; class Magnoliopsida; order Solanales; family Solanaceae; genus Nicotiana; species Nicotiana paniculata. The sequence continues at coordinate 64,491 of ML366606.1, forward strand.
AATCGGTACGGAGACGTTTGTACTTATCCCCCAGAGGCTGAAAAGTTAGGAATAACTTCACATCTTTTCTTCTCTGTCGTGCGATTTGAGTTCTAAATGCTAACCGAGTTTCTATTCTATTCTCTCGCAGATGGAGAGAACACATGCTTCCTCATCGACCGATCAGCAGCCCGATCCTCCCATTGCAGCTCTAACTAGAGGCCGAGGCCGTGCTAGAGGCCGAGGCAGAGCCAGGGATCAGCCCAGAGCAGCAACCCCAGTAGAGGATCCCCAGGTGGAGGTTGGTGAGGAGATTCCCACTCGGGGAATTCCAGTCGGACCAGCTCAGGTCCCAGAGGGGTTCATTTCCACCCCGGTACTTCAGGATGCTCTGGTCCGCTTAGTGGGTCTTATGGAGAGCGTGGCTCAGGCCAATCTACTTCCTACAGCACCAGCCGTATCTCAGGCTGGGGGAGGGGTCCAGACTCCTGCTACCCGCACACCAGAGCAGCTATCTTCTCAGTTCCAGACTCCAGCTCATACAGCTAGAGTAGCTCAACTAGGTATTGTGGCACAGGCAGTTGAGGGAGCAGCTATGTCTGTTGATGCGTTATGGAGATTGGATCGGTTCACCAAGTTATTTCCTACTACTTTCACTGGTGTACCATCAGAGGACCTCCAGGATTACTTAGACAGTTTCTATGAGGTTCTTCAGACATGGGAATCGTGGAGACCAATGAGGTCGATTTTTCTACATTCCGTCTTTCTGGTACCGCCAAGACTTAGTGGAGGGATTTTTGCTTGACCAGGAAGTTGGATCTTGGCCTTTGTTTTGGGCTCAGTTCTCCGAGTTGTTCTTGGTAAAGTTTCCACCAATTACTCAGAGAGAGGATCTTCAGAGGCAGTTTAAGCGTCTCCAGCAGGGCTCTATGACAGTTACCCAGTATGAGACCCGGTTTATCACTTTGGCCCGACATGCTATCATGATATTCCCCACATATCGAGAGAGGGTGAGGAGGTTTATTGAGGGGCTAGATCAGCTTATTAGACTTCAGATGGCTAGAGAGACAGGTACTGGTATTTAATTTTAGAAGGCGGCCAATGTGGCCAGGCGGATTGAGATGGTCTTATCACATGGCAGTGGTCAGGGGTCTGAGAAGAGACCTCGTCATTTCGTTCGATTCAGTGGTGCCTCTTCTAGAGGCAGAGATTTATTTGGTAGAGGTCATCCTCCTATATCATTCCAGTCGGCACTTCAAGTATCCCGCAGTGCACCATCAGCTCCTACCAGTGCACTGCCCTTTCAGAGCTTCCAGCACAGTTATTCTGGTCGACAGGGGCAGTTTCAGGGTCAGCATTCTCAGCAGCAGAGATCTTGTTACACTTGTGGTGTTCCAGGGCACATTTCCAGGTTTTTCCCCCGAGCTTCTGGTGGTTCTCAGTATCAGGCTTCATGTGCTATGATTCACGCACCGGTGCACCCCCACCCCCTCAGCCAGCTAGGGGTGGAGGTCAAGGTGCCAGAGGTGGAGGCCAGACAGTTAGAGGTGGAGGGTAGGCTATCAGAGGTAGAGGTCAGCCCATAGTAGGTCGACCCATCTAGTGGTGGAGGTCGACCGATGCTATGTTATTCCCGCCAGGCCGGAGGCTGAGGTCTCTGATGCAGTCATTACAGGTATGGTTTCAGTTTGTGGCAGAGATGCTTCGATTTTGTTTGATACAGGGTCTACATTTTCCTATGTGTCCTCCTATTTTGCTCCTTATCTGATTATGCCCCGTGATTCCCTAAGTACTCATGTATATGTATCTACACTGGTGGGTGATTCTATTGTAGTAGATCGAGTCTACCGATTATGTATAGTGGTTATTGGTGGTCTTGAGACCCGAGTAGATGTTTTGCTTCTTGATATGGTTGATTTCGATGTCATTTTGGGGATGGATTGGTTATCCCCCTATCATACTATTCTGGACTATCATCCCAAGACTCTGACTTTGGCCTTACCAGGAGCACCCCGATTGGAGTGGAGGGGGACTCCTGGTCATTCTTCAGGCAGTTCATATATGAAGGCTTGTCGTATGGTCGAGAAGGTTTTGTTTGGCCTATTTGGTCTATGTTCGTGATTCTAGTGCTGAGGTTTCTCTTATAGAGTATGTGCCAATTGTTCGTGAGTTTGCAGAGGTATTCCCTGCTGACCTGCCGGGTATGCAAACCGACAAGGATTTTGACTTTTGCATTAATTTGGCTCCGAGCACTCAGCCCATTTCTACACCACCATATCGTATGTCCCGCAAGAGTTAAAGTATTTGAAGGATCAGTTGCAGGATTTCCCAGCCAAAGGCTTTATCAGGCCTAGTGTTTCTCCATGGGGTGCGCCAGTGTTGTTTGTTAAGAAGAAAGATGGTACAATGGGAATGTGTATTGACTACCGGCAATTGAACAAGGTTACTATCAAGAATAAGTATCCCTTGCTTAGGATTGATGATTTATTCTACCAGCTTCATGGGGCCTTAATTTTTTCCAAGATTGAATTGAGATCTAGCTACCACCAGTGGAGGATTAGGGCATCTGATGTCCCTAAGACAGCCTTTCGCACTCGGAATGGGCATATGAGTTCTTGGTGATGTCATTTGGGTTGACAAATGCCCCAGCTGCTTTTATGGATCTGATGAACCGAGTGTTCAGACCCTATTTGGATTCAATTGTTATAGTCTTCATTGATGATATCTTGATTTACTCCCGCAGTCGGGAGGAGCATGAGCAGCACCTTCGAGTCGTCCTCCAGACTCTAAAGGACAATCAGCTGTATGCCAAATTTTTGAAGTACGAGTTCTGGTTGAGTTCGGTTTTATTTTTGGGTCATGTGGTGTCGGTAGAAGGTATTCAGGTGGATCCTAAGAAGATTTCAGCAGTCAGATTGTCCTAGACCCACCTCAGCTACAGATATTTGAAGCTTCTTGGGCTTAGCAAGTTATTATCGTCGATTTGTGGAGGGATTTTCATCTATTGTAGCCCCAATGACTAGATTAACTCAGAAGGGGTGCCCGGTTCAGGTGGTCTGATGATTGTGAGGCGAGCTTTCAGAAGCTCAAGACAACCTTGACCACGGCATTGGTGTTAGTTTTCCCACAGGTTCAAGGCCATATACCGTGTATTGTGAAGCTTCATGGGTTAGACTTGGTGCAGTGTTGATTCAGGATGGCAAGGTTATAACTTATGCTTCACGTCAGCTAAAGGTTCATGAGAAGAACTATCCAGTTCATGATTTAGAGTTAGCAGCAATTGTTCATGCGCTGAAGATTTGGAGGCATTATCTATATGGTGGGTCATGTGAGGTGTTCACAGATCATAAGAGTTTGCAGTATCTGTTCAAGCAGAAAGAGTTGAATATGAGGCAGAGAAGATGGTTAGAACTGTTGAAAGACTATGACATTACCATTCTATATCATCCGGGAAAGGCCAATGTGGTGGCTGATGCTTTGAGCCAGAAGTCAGCCAGCATGGGTAGTCTTGCTTATATACCGGTCGGGGAGCGACTTCTTGCTTTAGATGTTCAGGCCTTGGCCAATGGATTCATGAGATTGGATTTTTCAGAGACTGGCAGTGTCTTAGCTTATATTGTGGCCCGTTCGTCATTGTTCGATCGTACTCAAGACCGGCAGTATGATGATCGTCATTTATGTGTTCTTAGAGATACGGTCCGGCAAGGAGGTGCCAAGCAAGTTACAGTTGATGATGATGGAGTCTTGAGGATGCAGGGCCGTATTTGTGTACCTGATGTTGATGGTATTCCTGAGTTGATATTGCAGGAAGCCCATAGTTCCCAGTATTCCATTCATCCGGGCTCCGCGAAGATGTACCAAGATTTGCGGCAGCATTATTGGTGGTGGAGGATGAAGAAATACATTGTGTCATATGTAGCTCGGTGCTTGAGCTGTCAGCAGGTTAAGTACGAGCACTAGAGACCCGGTGGTTTGATGCAGCAGATTAAGCTTCCCGAGTGAAAGTGGGAGCGTGTTACCATGGATTTCGTAGTTGGGCTCCCACATACACAGAGGATATTTGATGCGGTGTGGGTCATTGTGGATAGGCTCACCAAGTCAGCACACTTCATTCCTGTATCAGTTTCGTATTCTTCAGAGAAGTTAGCAAAGATCTACATCAGGGAGATTGTTCGCTTGCATGGTGTGCCCGTGTCTATTATTTCTGATCGAGGTACTCAGTTTACCTCCAATTTCTGGAGAGTATTTCAGCATGAGTTGGGCACACGGGTTGAGTTCAGCACAACGTTTCATCCTCAGACGGACGGACGGACAAGTCGAGCGTACTATTCAGATCTTGGAGGATATGTTGCGGGCATGTGTCATTGACTTTGGAGGTTCATGGGACCAGATTTTGCCTTTAGCGGAGTTTGCCTACAACAACAGCTACCAGTCAAGCATTCAGATGGCTTCTTGTGAGGCATTGTATGGTAGGTGGTGTCGGTCGCCAGTCGGGTGGTTCGAGCCGGGAGAGGCTAGATTGTTAGGTTCAAACTTACTCCAGAATGCCTTGGATAAGGTGAAGATCATTCAGGATAGACTTCGCACAACTCAGTCCAGGCAGAAGAGTTATCCAGACCGTAGAGTTTGTGATTTGGCATTCATGATTGGAGACCGGGTATTGCTTCGGGTTTCGCCCATGAAGGGCGTGATGAGGTTTGGAAAGAAGGGCAAGTTGAGCCCTAGGTACATTGGTCCATTTGAGATTCTTGAGAAGGTAGGAGAGGTGGCCTACAGACTTGCTTTACCACCAATTTTATCAGTCGTGCATCCGCTGTTTCAAGTATATATGCTTCGGAAGTATATTGCCGATCCATCTCACGTGTTAGACTTCAGCAGCGTCCAGTTGGACAAGGATTTGACTTCTGAGGAGGAGCCGGTAGCCATATTAGCCCGACAGGTTCGACAATTGAGATCGAAGAGTTACCCTTCGGTTCATGTTCAATGGAGAGGTCAGCTTGTTGAGGCAGCTACTTGGGAGTCCGAGTCCGATATGCGGAGCCGATATCCCCATCTTTTCTCATATTCAGGTACCTTTCTATGTATGTTCTAGGACGAACGTTTGTTTTAGAGGTGGAGATTGTGATTACCCAAAAGGTCATACCGTATATTTTTAGCTATTTCCGTGTTTCGAGGTCGTGAAAACCTCCTTTTATCTCACCTCGATTTGCATGCGCAGTCCGAGCGTGTAGCCGGGAAGCCGTTATATGAAAAACCGATAAAAACAATAATTTTGTGTTGAAATTTGAGTAAAGTTGACTTTGGTCAACATTTTTAATAAATGGACCTGAACCCGTGATTCGACTGTCCCGAAGGGGCCATAGGAAAATACAGAACTTGGGCGTATCCCCGGAATCGAATTCTGAGGTCCCAAGTCTGAGATATAAATTGTTAAAAGAAATTGTTTTTTGAAAAATATAAGAGATTTTGAAAATGAAATTCTATGTGAAACCTATGGTATCAGGCCCCGTATTATGGTTCCGAATCCCGGTACAGGTTCGATATGGTTTATACGTGTTGTCTATAAAGTTTGGTAAGAAATGGAATCTGTTTGGCGTGATTCAGACCTTAAATGCAAAATTGGAAGTTTAAAGAAGTTTTGAGTAATTTCATTGATTCTGAGGTTTAATTCGATGTTTATGATGTTATATTAGTGATTTGATTACATGAATAAGTCTGTATAATATTTTTGAAGTTGTGTGCATATTTGGTTTTGAGCCCCGGGGCCTCGGGTGAGTTTCGGGTAGGTGTCGGGGTGTGAAAACTAGGAAACATCTGATGTTTTAGCCTTCTGCTGGTGTCTGGTGTCGAGTACTATGCAATCGCATAGGCTTCTTCGCGATCTCATAGTGCAGTGTTGAGGAGAGGATTATGTTACTCTATGTGATTGCATAGCATGTTCCACAATCGCATAGAGTAGTAAGCAGGTTGGGGGCTGGGGTAGGTAGTCTTATGCGATCGCATTGTTTACTTCGCGATCGCGGAGCGTGAGGTCCAGTCCACTCTGCGATCGCATACCCTTCCTCGCGCTCACGTAGCTTAGAAGCCAGTCTACTATGCGATCGCATTACTTACTTCGCGATCGCATAGAGTATAAATCCACTCAGTGACTTTAAGTTCAAAACAAAATACTCACACAGGAATTTCACCATTTTTCATAAACTCCTTCTTCTCCACACCCCTTGGGCGATTTTTGAAGAACTTCTTCACCATAATCTCTTAGGTAAGTAATCCTTGACTTATTCTTCCATTTTTATAAGCACCCATTAGATTCTAGGCCTAAAACATTGGATTAAAGGTAGAAAATTAGGGATTTGGGTAGAGTTAGGGCTTTTCTATTATTTGGGAATTTGACCTTGTTTTTTGGGGTCGGATTTCAAACGAAATTATATATTCAGGCTCGTGGGTGAATGGGTGAACGGGTTTTGGTCTGAACCTCGTGTTGGGACCAAGCGGGCCCCGGGTCGATTTTTGGATTTTGGGGAAGAATGTTGGGAAATATATAATTAAGCATTGTAATTGAATCGCTTAGCATTTATTGATGTTATTGAGTCGATTATGTCCATATACGATTGATTTGGAGTCGGGTTCGAAAGGAAAACAGTGCTTGAGGCTTGATTTTGATCTGTGGAGTCGAGGTAAGTGTTTGGCCTAACCTTAGCTTGATGGAATAGGTATTGAGTCCTAATTGCTACCTGTTTATTCAATGCTCAATATATAGGTGAGGTGACGAGTACCTATATATTTTTGTCAAGCATGACCGTGAGTCGGATATTTGCAATTATATGATATTTATTGGATTTTACTATGTTTATGGGTTTAACATCAATTTGATAGCTATTCATTTGATGGAAATTCTTAGTTATGGGTATTGTTGAGTACTTGATCGGTTGAGGAACCTTATGTTTGATTATACACCTGTGTAGGTTTGGTTATAGATGTGTCCCTTGCCGGGACGGTATTATTCTTGTTGATTATTCCTGTGCATTTAAGGTTTATTATTGTTGATTTTCCTTCCAATTGTTGTTTTTATGTTGTTTATGCACGAGGGGACATTCCGTGCCATGTTTTATGTTTATTTATGCACGAGGGGACATTCTATGCCATGTGATTGATATTTACACACGAGGGGACATTTCGTGCCATGTTTATGTTTATTTTTGCATTAGGGGCCATTCCGTGCCGTGTTGTGATATTTATGCACGAGGGGACATTCCATGACGTGTTTTGATATTTATACACGAGGGGACATTTTGTGCCGTGATTGTGATGTTTTATGCACGAGGGGACATTATGTGTCGTGTTATGATATATATGCATGAGGGGACAAGCCGTGTCGTTTCCTTTCACTTGTTCTTTTCGTGTTTCTAATTCTCGTTATTATTTTTGGATATTTTGACTATTGCTTCGTTCCATTATTTAGGTAGTTGTTATCCCTTTTCCCCAGCATGTTCCTTGTCATTGTATCTTCTGTTTATTTCTTGTTGTTATTTCCTGTTATATTTATTTAAACTGCACAGGTGTTATTGTTTGTCGTGTCCTAGCCTCGCCACTACTTCGCCGAGGTTAGGCCGGGCACTTAATTAGTACATGGGGTCGGTTGTACTGATACTACACCTGCACTTCTTTATGTTGTGCAGATCCTAGTACCGGATCAAGTGGACACTGATTGAGGAGGCTTCCTTCAGTCCACTAGGCGACACTGAGGTAGTCCTGCAGGCATCCGCAGGCCTTGGCGTCACCTTATATCTCTCTTCTTTTACTGTCCTTATGTATTCAGACCTTTGTTTGTAGCAATCATAGACAGTTCGTGAAATTGTGACGCTAGATTTTGGGAGTTCTTATTGAGGAAATTTTGTAATACTATCTACTTAAGTAGTTAGATTTCACTTCTTTCGCACTTTTATTTCTATTTGTTATTTTATATCACTAATAAATGCTAAATAATAAAGGAACAGGTTAGGATAACTGGTAACGTTGGCTTGTCTAGCGAGTTCAACGTTAGACGACATCACGGTCCCAATGGTGGGATTGAGTCGTGACATTAAGGAACTAACTGTTCGTAAAAATTTAAAACTCCTCCAAACCTCGAACCACCCGTCCTCGCAAGTCATAAATCAATAAAAGGAACTTCGGGAAGTCTCATTTAGGGGCACGAGGTTCCATAACACAAAATGAACGGTCGGGTCGTTACATTCTCCACCTCTTAAACAAACGTTCCTCCTCGAATGGGTCTAGACCCATACCTGGAGTGCCGAATAAGTGTGGATATATGCTTCGCATGTCCTCCTCGGACTCCCAAGTCGCCTCCTCGGCTGGGTGGCCCCTCCACTGAACCATTACGTCGGAAACTCTCTTGGACCTCAACTGGCGATCCTACTTGTCAATAATAGCAACTGGCTTCTTTTTAGCCCAACCTCTCATCTAGTTGAATGGTGCTGAAATCTACCACATGAGAGAATTCGGCGTGATATCTCCGGAGCATTGACACATGAAAGACCGGATGAACTCCTGATAGACTGTGAGGTAAATCAAGCTCATAAGAAACCTCTCCAACTCGCCTCAACACCTCGAAAGGACCTATGAACCTTGGGCTCAGCTTGCTCTTCTTCCCGAACCTCATAATACCCTTCATTGGCGAGACTTTCAACAAGACCTTCTCTCCCTCCAAAAATGATACATCATGCGCCTTCTGATCTGCGTAACTCTTCTATCTAGACTGTGTTGTGTTTAGCCTCTCCTGAATTAACTTGACTTTCTCCAAAGCATCCTTCACCAGGTGAGTGCCATATAACTTAGCCTCGCCAGGTTAAACCACCCGATCGGAGAACGACATTGCCGACCATACAAGGCCTCAAATGGAGCCATCTCAATGGTGGAATGATAACTATTATTATAAGCAAACTCAGCCAAAGGTAAGAACTGGTCCCACTGTCCTCCAAAGTCAATCACACATGCCCTAAGCATGTCCTCCAATATCGAGCTCTACGTTCCGACTGCTCGCCCGTCTGGGGGTGGAATGTTGTGTTGAGCTCTATCTAGGTGCCCAACTCACTCTATAATGCTCTCCAGAAGTGCAAGGTGAATTGAGGACCTCTGATATATTGGACACAGGCACACCGTGCAACCGGACTATCTCCCGAATGTAAATCTAGGCCAACCTCTCAGAAGTATAAATAGTAGCTACTGGAATGAAGTGCGCCGACTTGGTCAACCTGTCCACAATGACTCGAACCGCATCAACCTTCCGCAAAGTCCGAGACAACCCAACTACGAAGTCCATAGTGATGCGCTCCCATTTCAACTCAGGTATAGCATCTGCTGAAGTAGGCCTCCTGGCCTCTGGTTCTCGTACTTAACCTGCTGGCAATTTAGACATCTACCCACATACTCCACTATGTCCTTCTTCATCCGCCTCCACCAGATATGCTACTTCAAGTCACGATACATCTTCTTAGCACTAGGATGAATAGAATACTGTGAACTGTGAGCCACCTCTAGAATCCTCTCCCTCAGACCATCAACATTAGGAACTCACAGACGGCCCCGAAGTCTCAGAACACCATCCTCGACAATAGAAACCTACTTGGCACCACCCTGTACCACTGTCTCTCGTAGCTCTGCCAAGCGCGGATCATCAAACTACCGGGCCTTGATCTCTCCCAATAATAAAGACTGAGCAACCACACGTGCAAGAACTCGACGGGCTCCGAAAGGTCCAACTTCACCAGGAGATTAGCCAATGACTGAATGTCCAAAGCTAGAGGTCTCTCCTCCGCTGAAATATAAGCCAAGCTACCCATACTCTTCGCGTTCCTGCTTAAGGCATCTGCTACCACATTTGCCTTGCCCGGATGATAAGGAATGGTGATATCATAATCCTTCAGCAACTCAATCCACCTGCGCTGCCTCAAATTAAGATCCCTCTACTTGAACAAGTGTTGAAAGCTGCGGTGCTCTGTATAAACCTCACAAGACACCCCACACAAGTAGTGCCTCCAAATCTTAAGAGCATGATCAATCGCCGCCAACTCCAAATCGTGCATAGGGTAATTATTCTCATGAACCTTCAGCCACCGAGAAGAATAAGAAATAACTTGCCCTTCCTGCATCAACGCACACCCCAAGCCAACTCGTGAAGCATCGCAATATACTGTATACATCCCAGAACTGGAAGGCCATACTAGGACTGGTGCTGAGGTCAATGTTGTCTTGAGCTTCTAAAAGCTCTCCTCACACTCGTCGGACCATCGGAACGGGGCATTCTTCTGAGTCAATCTAGTTAGTGGAGCTGCAGTGGATGAAAAACCCTCCACAAATTGGCGATAATAACCCGCTAGACAAAATAAACTCCTGATCTTTGTAGCTGAAGTAGGGCGTGGCCATCTCTGAATTGCCTCAATCTTCTTAGGATCAACCTTGATACCCTCTCCGAATACCACATGTCCAACAATGCCATAGAATCCAACCAGAACTCACACTTGGAGAACTTAGCATATAGCTTCTATTCTCGCAAAGTCTGTAGCACAACTCTCAAATGTTGCTCGTGCTCCCCCAGGCTACATGAGTAGATCAAAATGTCATCAATCAAGACAATGACTAAAGAATCAATATACGGCCTGAACACCCTATTCATCAAATCCATGAATGATGTTGCGTAATTAGTCAAGCCAAAGGACATCACCAGTAACTCATAATGACTATATCTCGTACGGAAGGTAGTCTTCGAAACATCCGAGTCCCGAATCTTTAGCTGGCGGTACCTTGATCTCAATTCGATCTTATAAAACACCCGATCACCCTGCAGATTGTCAAAGAAATCATCGATAAGCGGCAATTGGTACTTGTTCTTGATGGTGACCTTGTTCAGCAGGCGGTAGTAAATACACATCCGCATAGTCCCATACTTCTTCACAAATAGAATTGGAGCACCCCAGGGCGATACACTCGGTCTGATAAACCCCTTAGCCAACAACTTCTCAAGTTGTTCTTTCAATTCCTTCAATTCTTTCGGAGCCATACGGTATGGGGGAATAGATGTAGACTGGGTGCCTGAAGCTAAGTCAATGCAGAAATCAATGTCACGATCTGGTGGCATGCCTGGAAGGTCTAAAAGGAAAACATCAGCAAACTCTCGAACTATTGGCACCGAATCAATCGTCGGAGAATTGGCGATGGTGTCCCGTACATAAGAAAGATATGCCAAACAACCCTTCTCGACCATATGTCGAGCTTTCAGGAAGGAAATAACCCGACTAGCTGCACTAACTGAGGAACCTCTCCACTCCAATATAGAAAACTCGGGCATGGCTAGAGTAACCGTCTTGGCATGGAAATCTAGAACAGCATGACAGGGGATAGCCAATCCATGCCCAGGATAACCTCGAAATCGACCATATCAAACAACAGGAGGTCCGCTCTGGTCATGAACCCACATAATGTAACCACACAGGACCGATAAATTCGGTCTACCACCATAGAATCGCCCACAGGGGTGGACATAAAAATAGGAGTACCCAAAAACTCACGAGGAATATCCAGGAAACAGGAAAATAAGGTTTATACATATGAATAAGTGGATCCTGGATCAAATAATATTGATGCCTCTCTACCGCATACTGAAATAATATCTGCGATCACGGCATCTGAGGCCACTGCATCTAATCTGGCTGGAATAACATAGAATCTAGCTGGAGCACCGGACGACTGACCTCCAACGAATGAACAGGAGCTAACTGGGCTCCTCCTGTCTTGCCTCCACCTCTAGGACGACCCCTACCGGCCTGTCCTCCACCTCTAGGTTGCTAGACCGCTGGTGCTGGACCCAGAGGCTGGTAACCCTGCTGCACTGCCTTGCCCCGAAGCCTGGGATGAAACCTCTTCATATGATTGGGTCCCCACATTCATAACAACCTCCTGGTACCATAGCCTGCTGCCTTGAAGAAGAAACTTGAATAGCTGGAGGGCGATGTGAACTCTCTCGCATAGCACTGAAGTAGGGGCTTAAGGACCCCTGATGACCAGAATAACCGCCAGATTAACCCTCAATAGCTGGAGGGTGGTAAGAACGCTCTGGCATGGCACTAAAAGAAGGCCTCATTGTAACACCTCGGGAAGGTGGTAGAGGTGCTAAATATGGGGGCCTGTTGGGCTGGCCCTTACCAAACTGACCTCTTCCTCTAGCTGGAGAACCTCTGAAATCCCCAGAAAATCTAGCTCTCTTATCTTGCTGTCCTTGCTCTCTGCTCCTCGACCGATAACACTCGATCCTGCGAGCAATCTCAACCACGAGCTGATAAGGTGTCAACATCTCCACCTCTCGGGCCATGCTGGCCCTAATACCCGGATGCAACCCAACTACAAATCTCTGCACTCTCTTTCCGTCAGTAGGAAGTATTCATAAGTGCATGACGAGACAACTCAGAAAACCTAGCCTCTTTGTCTGTCACCGACATCTTACCCTGCTCCAGCTACTTAAACTGATACTGCAGCTCTTCCCTCTCAGGCGATGGAATATATCTATCCAGGAACAACTGGGTAAACTACTCCCAAGAGATAGGAGGAGAATCTGCTGGTCTGCCAAGAATATAGGACTGCCACCATCTGCAGGCCCTGCCCTCTAGCTGAAAAGTATTGAAGTCAACTCCATGGGACTCCAATAACCTCATGTTGTGCAATCTATCCCTGCACCTATCAATAAAGTCATGGGAGTGCTCACCACGCTCGCCTCCAAGGACAGGAGGGTGCAACCTTGTCCATCTGTCTAATAGCTTTTGTGGATCACTGTCTGCAGCTGGTCCAGGCTCAAGTGTTGCTGCTACTGGCTGGGCCCGCCCACGGACAGTGTACCCGGGGTCTGATATATTGGTGTTGCATGCCCTGCAGCTTGGGCAGTAGGGGTCTAGTCTCCCCCTCCTACCTGAGATGTGGTATGATCTGCTGGAAATAGCCCAGCCTGAGTCATGGTGTCCATTAACCGCATCATACGGCCCATAAATTCCTAGAATCCCGCCACCGTCATAAAGTCTAAAGGGGCAGGATCTGTTGCGGGAGCCTCGCCCTTCTCCTCAGTAATGGGATCCTCTACCAGATCCGCTGGGGGTACTACTGGAACAGCTCTGGGACGCCCTCGTCCCCTACCTCGGGTTGATGCCCTATCATGGCCTCTTCCATGGACTCAGATGACGGGGGTAGCGGCCCCTCCCGGGTCTAGAACGTCGGTTGCGCGCATCCTCACCATCTATTAGAGAATAGAAGAGTGAGATTTATTATACTATCAAATGCACAATAGAATATGAACAAAGAGAGACTTCCTAACCCCATATAGCCTCCCGAAGATAAATACATATGTCTACGTACCGATCCGTAAGACTCTATTAGTTTTGCTCGTAATTCTTGAGACCTACGTGAACCTAGAGCTCTGATACCATGTTGTCACGACCCAAATCCTAAATTAGGTTGTGATGGCGCCCAAAATCATTTTCAGGCAAGCCAACACCAATTTACTAGTGGGTTTCATCTAATTTACCAAAACCGTTTCCATCACTTACTCAAATTTACATTTAAGACATTAAGTGAAACGGATAGCTTACGCAATCTTAATCAGAAATAGCCACAAAGATTATAAGTTAATATTTACAGCCCAAAAATATAATGTCTAATAAGTGTGTGCCAGGAACTAGTGTCACAAGTCTACAGACATACTAGTAGGGAATAACAATAGATGCATTAACTGTCCTACTGTCTGAAAGAAATAGACAGAAATAACAAAAGAAGACTCCGTAGTGCTGCTGAGGATCACCAGGAGAAGCAGCTCACCGTGAAGTCTATCCCAGGTGTATCTCATGAATGAGCCCGGCCTGATACCCAGATGCATCCGCCTCAGAATCTGTACAATTAAGTACAGAGTGTAGCATGAGTACATAACATAATATGTACCCAGTAAGTATCCCGTCTAAACTCGAAGAATTAGTGACGAGAGGTCGACTTGACACTTACTAGGGTCCAAACAATATAATTAAGCAGGATATAATGAAAGTAAAAAGTATGCGAGGGTAATAAGGAAGTAAATATCAAATTATAACCGCAATTCAATTTAAGTGATGAAACACTAATAAGCAAGTTCTTAATTCATCTTTCCCCGGATATCTAACAATTCGACAGTCATAAAGACATTAAGCAAATTGCATGCGTGTGACAGAATATGGACAACCGGCCTGCGCCATGATAGTAGAGGAAAGAAACACTCTCCTCGGAGAATATAAATTGTGAAGCGGTCACATGCAAACACAACATCTTTCATTAAATCCTTTCCAAATAACAATTTCCTTTAAAATGCCAAGTTCTAAGATTTTCTTGAAACAAAGTTGCATACAATGAAATCACAAGGTATATAATTCAATTTAAGGAAATTCACAAGGCATGGTGTGAGCCTAGCTACCCGGACATAACAATAATAGTCACTATGCACGAACTCTGGTCACCTTGTACGTACATAGTCCCCACAAACAATAACACATAATCATTTAATTCACCTATGGGAAATTCCCTCTTACAAGGTTAGAAGGATACTTACCTCATGTCGAGCCTACTTTCCGGGTCAAGAACGCGCTCGAAACTCCAAACTCGTCTCCCAAGGACTCGAAACTAATCAAATATTGCATAAATAAATCAATCCATACTCAAAAGTATGAAATTCTCTTATTTGAATAATTGTTTCAACCTACTTTGAAAAATCTCAAAATACACCCCCAGGCCCACATGCTCGGATTCCGGAAATTTTCGAAGCCTAAACATGATCTCTAACATGAAGGCACACAAGTTCACCAACAAGTAAATTCACAGACACAGATAATGGTTATTAGGCCTCACGTGAAGTACCAAGTCTTACTCCCTTGAGGTATACACCCACACGCACGTCACCTAGCGTGGGTATCACCTCCATACAATCATAGGATATCAAATTCTCCAGGTTTATACCCTTAAAAAAGAGTTAAAACTGTTACTTACCTCAACAGCGTAAAATCCTACTTCGGGATATCCTCGTCCCTCGACTCGGCCTCCAAAAGCTACGAATCTATCTATAATCAGTATAATACTATCAACATATGCTAAAGAATCGAATTCCACAAGAAAAACTACAAAAATAGGCCTAAAATCCGAAACCGGCAAAAACCCGACCCCCAGGCCCATGTCTCGAAATCAGTCAAAAATGGCAGAATTATAAACTACGTCCTCTCCCGAGTCTAACCATATAAAATTCATTGAAATCGGAATCTGTTTGGTCCCTCAAATCATCACCTAAAACTCTCCAAAACTCAAACCCTAACTCCCTCAATTTCACCCTATACCCCTACTAATTTCATGGCTAATCAGTGGAAAAATGTCATAAACACGCGTAAATAAACACAAGTAACTTACCTCAGTTGATATGGTAAAAATCTCCCCGACAATCGCCCAAATCCGAGCTTCCCAACTCAAAATATGACCAACTAAACAAACCCTCGTTTTATATATTTTTTCTACTAGCTATTATGCCTTGATTCTCGTGCCAAACGATCTCGAAACTCGCTTTTTATGACTCCAATAGATTGCTTGTGAATAGTCAATTTAGGCTTTTGATTCACTCAATTTGACCTTATATTAAGGAAACATGTTGGTTTCAATGTTTGCAAATATGGCAGATTTTTAAATACGCCGTCAGTGACAATTTCGTAACTAATCTGAAAAATCTGGCAACCTAATTCTTTGTAAAATGACCATAAAATCCTCATGTTATGCCCAAATTCGACGATTATTTATGCTATGAGTCTGTAATTACGATACGGATCTAATGCTTCAATCAAAAAAGAAATCGGAGTTCATTTGTTCAATATGATATCACTTATGCTTGAAGAAACGACGTCGAAACATAATAAAAATGAGCGCAACACAACCCAAACATATCCAAAACTCACCCGAGGCCCTGGGGACCACAACCAATAATTCCAACAAGTAATATATCACTACCCGAACTTAGTCGAGCTGCCATAACACCCAAAACAACACCAAATCAACCTCAAATTCAAGGCTAAGAACTTCTAAACTTTCAAAATTCGCCAACGACGCCGAAACCTATCAAACCACGTCTGAATGACCTCATATTTTGACCACACGTCAGAAATGACACTACGAACCTACTAAAACTTCTAGACTTCTATTACAACCCCGATACCTAATTTTCCACTGCCGACCAAAATCGCCAAATTTCTAACTTTCACCAATTCAAGCCTAATTCTACCACGGACCTCCAAATTACAATCCGGACACACTTCTTGTGCAAATCCAAGTATCGGTCAGAGTTAGGTGAAAGTAGTAGCTGACATTATTTTCACGAAGACATGAGGTAGATCTGCTGGTATCCGCAGATTGCTGGAATCTTCCCTTTATCATTTAGATACTATTTTATTTCATTTAAAACAGAGATACATTTCTTTCAGCCCAATTATTTGTAGTATTCTTTAGTAGTTCGTGAATTGTGACACCAGACCCTGGGTAGTTATACATTTAGTTTTAGTTTGTGGTTCATCTTATTATTTCTAATATTATTCGTGATATCAGTTATTGGAAAGTTTTTGATTTCGTGTTTATTTGGAATTGTTTGTTCGTGTTTAAATAAATTTAAAGGAAAATTGTTAATTAATTTCTAACATTGGCTTGCCTAGAAAGTGTGGTGTTAGGCACCATCACGATCCCGAGGGTTGGGAAATTTGGGTCATGACAAGTTGGTATCAGAGCACTAGGTTGCCTAGGTGTCACAATTCACGAACAAGCTTAATAGAGTCTAAGGGATCGCTACGGAGACGTCTGTACTTATCTATCAGAGGCTATAAATTTAGGAACAATTTCACTTCTATTCTACCCTATCGTGCGATTTTTTTCTACCACTGAATACTGAACTCGTCTATTCTTGTTCTCTCGAAAATCTTGACAATACGCAATGCATCTACAACCGGACAAGGAAGGGAGCCCCAATAACAACTACGATTAGGGGAAGAGGAAGAGGTAGAACTCAGTCTATAGCTCGAACATCAGCACCTATTATAGAGCCTTAAGTTGATCTAGAAGTGGAGGTTCTAGCTCAATCGGTACATGTTGGAGCAATTCAGGTTCTAGAAGGATTCATAGCTACTCCAGTATTGCAGGACGCACTAGTCCGTTTATTGAGGTTAGACAAGTTTACCAAACTATTTCCACTCCATTTCAGTGGTACATCTTTTGAGGACCCACATGATTTTCTTAACTGTTGCTATGAAGTATTGCAGAACATGGGAATAGTTGACAGCAATGGGGTTAATTTATATGAGCTCTGAAGTTTAACATTGTGGATTATCAGACGTTGTGACCTATGACTTCGTGCCAAATGGGGAAGTCCACTATCAAGGAATAGATTACGGGGTTAGGTGTTATATCGATTTTGGCCTAGAATGTATAAGGCCTAAGCTTTTGCAGGAGATAAAGCTAGGACTTGTGGTATGTCTACCTCCTTAATAACCATATACCTCAGTACCAAAGGATTTATATAAATAACTTTAAATCTACAGAAGGTCTACTCAGTGTGGAAGTCACGGTTGTGGACGTTGGGGTGCTTCAGAGGGAGTACAGTGGTTGACGAGCTTCTAGACTATACGATTCGTGACAAGATTTATCTGTATAGAGCTCTACTTTTGTGATCATTGTGCATCAATATGGATTAGAGTTACCCCAAAGAATAACAAAGAATAATTAATAAATGGGGTAGCTCAGTAGTGTTGAGTCAACATAGTAAAAGAAGAAATTGGTCGTCGGTGTTTGTGGCAAGCCTACGAAGAGGACGACCAGCCGTTGCAACATCAACTACTTGGCTCAGTTCTCATAAATGCTTTTGAAAGAGTTTGTTTCTTCGACTCTCCATAATGCGTAGCATATAGGGTTTGAATGGTTGTGTTAAGCCACTATGACGGTGTCAGAATATTCCATCAGGTTCGATAAGTTAGCCCGTCATTTTCCTACTTCGGTTCATATAGCCAGAGAGCGAGTAAACAGACTCATTAAAGTACTCAATTATAATCGTAAAATTTTTACGACTCAGGGATGGTTGATACTTAATTTTGGCTAGTAGTAGAAATTTCCTAGATGTTAGGGTGTGTCCGGGATGAGGAAAAGAGGAAGCTAAGGAGACTAAGAGGTCTCGAGGTTCTAAAACATTTAGTGGATTCTACTATGCAACAACAAATTATTATGGTAGGGGCTCGGGCAACCGGCTAGCCCAGTCCATATATCTGATTACTCGGGGAGCTCCGAAGGGTTCTTTTAATGCACCACCTCTACGAGATTCCTACGACGGTTATTCCAATTATTTGACATAAACTCGATATGAACAGCCGAACCCGAAAATAAGGGCTGCAATGAATGTGTAGATACTAGAGACATCTTGAGAAAATTGTCCTAGACTTTGGAGAGACATATTTCAACAGAGCACTCAGGCTACGTGCCCCATTGCAGTTACAACTCAACTTACATGACCAGCTAGGGGAAAGGGTAGGATGGTCGACGTAACGACTCGGTCGGTCGTTTTGAGAGTTAGCACTCCGATCCCCTAATAACTGCCTTTATCATGTTTATTTCTACTTTTGGGACTTGTCGGAACGTTGAGTGGAGAAATTCGGAGACTTTTTGGACACATTATTCTTATATGTGAGTTTAAGCTTTAGAAATAGGACCGTAGTTGGAATTGTATGAATACGGATACGGATTGGAATTATGTCGACTCTATAGCTCTGTTGAATGATTTAGGGGTAGGAACATGTTCGGAATGTGTTTTCGAGGTCTGTAGTATATTTAGGCTTGAATTGGCGAAAGTTAGAATTTCGGCAATTTCGGCCGATAGGTGAAATTTGATATCATGCTCGGAATGGAATTCTGAGAGTGGCTGCAGGTTCGTAGTGTCATTTATGACCTGTGTGTAAATTTTGAGGTTAATCCGACTAGTTTTACGTGTTTCGGCATAGGTTGTGAAAATTGGAAATTTCATAAATTCTTAGGCTTGAATCCATGAATAATTGGTGACTTTGATGATATGTGAAGTGTTATGAAGGCTCAACCAAGTTTGAATGAGGTATTGGGGTTGGTTGGTAGGGTTGAGGTCCCAGAGGCCTCGAGTGAGTTTCAGATGCTCAAACGGGCATTTTTGGCCTTAGGTGTTTTACTGGTTTTTCTAGTTTTGTGGCAGCAGATTTTCCTTCTCTGCGATCGCGTGAATGTATCCGTGATCGCATAGAACAATTAGAGGCAGGAAATATTTTTTTATATGCGATCACACTCATGGGCTCGCGATCGCAGCGTTTGGGCAGATTAGGCACTGCGTTCACATGGGTGTTTCTGCGTTCGCATAGAGGAGTTTAGGCAGCAAGGATTTGAGTGCTACTCTACGCAGTCGCGTGAAGCTAACCGCTATCGCGTAAGTGTGAGTTAGTTGAGGTCCGCGATCATGAGCTGAACCTTGCATTCGCGTAGAGGAAAATATTAGGCATGTGTTGGTTACTCTCCGCGATCGCACTGAAGAAAGAACTGGGCAGAACATAAAAGACCCCAAAGTCGAGGGTTTGAACCATTTTTCATATTTTGAACTTGGGAGCTCGGTAAAGTGCGACTTTTGGGGAGATTTTCACCTGGGCAATTTAAGAAAGTGATTCCTAATCGGTTTATACTAATTTCCATGATTATGCTCTTTAATCTACCCTTTAAATTCGAAATTATGGTGGAAAATTGGGAAATATTGGGTAAAGTTGATAGGCTATTTTTTTGATTCTTGATCGGGATTTTGATATCCGATTTGAGTAATTCTTATATAGTTAGACTCGTGAGTGGATGGGTGTTCGGAATTTATAATTTTTACCTGATTCCGAGACGTGGGCCGGGGGACGTTTTGGGCAATTTTCCTAATTCCGCGTCATAACTTCGAACTTATTAGCTAATTTGATTCCTTAAAGTGATATTTTTATTATGCAATCGAATTGAATAGATTTGGGTCATCCGGAGCCGGATACTCATGGCAAGAGCGTGGTTTTGAGTTGAGTAGTGCAGTTGAGGTAAGTGGCTTGCCTAATTCTGTGTTGAGGACTTCCCCTTAGGTTGTTTTTTATATTGTATTGTTATATGGGCGCCGTGTAAGTGAGGTGACGAGTGCGTACACGGGCCTTTGTTGCTAAATTCCATTTTTCCTATTCATGACATAAATCATTTTACTTCTATTTCACTGTTTTATATGCTACTTGTGTAGTTTGAATTAGGAAGAAGCATGCCTACCTATTTACCTAAATTCCCCTATTTGATACAATGTGTACTATGTTAGTTAGTCTTTATCTTGTTCTTGTCTGCGATTCTTTTCCTAAACTGGTTAATTACACCGTCTCTGGCATTCATTCACATTGCATATTTAAATTGGGACTACAGACGTATTCCGGGAGCTTTCTCCCTGTATTTGCATATTTAAATTGGGACTACAGACGTATTCCGAGAGCTTTCCCCTGTACTGCATATTTAAATTGGAACTACAGACGTATTCCGAGAGCTTTCTCCCTATACTGCATTGCATAATTACATTTTGAACTACGCGACATATCCCGGGAGATTCCACCGTAAGACACTTGTGCTGAGCCAAGGGCTACCTGTTACTATTTTACTTTCAGCTTAATTGTTTCTACTATTTACCTTAGCTCCCTTTTATATCTTCTGCACTATTTCTAGACTGTTTCTCTTATAAAAATCCAGTAGAGCCTTAACTGACCTCGTCACTACCTAACTGGGGTTAGGCTTGGCACTTACTGGGTACCAATTGTGGAGCACTTGTGCCCTTTCCTGCACATGTTTTTTGTGTGCAGATCCAGGTATTAGCACCCCGTTTCGTGGCTAGGAGACACTTAGCAGCTTTTAGGAGACCGCGTGCCGCGTCCGCATAATCCCATGAGTCCTCTTCTACTCTTGTATGGAATAGATGACTTATGTATTTCTGCTACTACATTGTATAGAGCTACTTTTAGTACAGAGCTTGTGACTGATGTGACATTCTGGGTTTTGGGAAGTGAAATTGTACAAGCCGAGCGGCTGTGTTATGTGTCTTCTTCTCCTTTTCTGTTTCATTTATGATATTGCATTTAGTTTACCGCAAATTTAGGCTTACCTAGCCGTAGAGACTAGGTGCCATCACGAGAACGTCCGGAGAGTAAATCGGTTCGTGACAAGTTGGTATTCGAGCGTCTAGGTTCATAGGAGTCACAAGTCACAAGCCGATTTATTAGAGTCTCGCAGATCAGTGCGGAGACATCTGTATCTATCCTTGAGAGGCTATGTAACTGTTAAGAACAATCACATCCTTTGGAATCCTTTGTCATGCTAGTTACTGTCATCCAAATTCTAAAACTCTATTCTAATCTTGCTCACAGATGGTGCGGACCCGTACCGGACGCACTGACGATCCGGCACCCAAGCCCCCAACAAGAGCCTCCAGAGACAGGGGCAGGGGTAGAGGACAAGCATGCGGTGCAGCCCGAGCACCAGCGAAAGCATAGACGGAGGAGCCCTTAGAAGCTACAGTTGGAGGGGCACAAGAGGTCGCTACTATTACTCCAGTCCTCCAAGAGACTTTGGCTCAGTTCATGAGCGCTTTCAGTACTCTGACTCAGGTGGGACTACTCCCGATATCTCCAGCTACATCCCAGGCCGGGGGCGGGGCACAAACTCCCGCAGCCCGTACTCCTGTGCAGAGGGTCCATATTGGACAGGTTCCTGAGTATATTCCTATGCCCCCAGCGGCTCCAGTTCACCATGATGCGGGGTAGCAGCTTCTGAGGCCGAGAAGCTCCGACTTAAGAGGTACAAGATTACCACCCACCTGACTTTAGCGGACTAGCTTCATATGAAGCTCTAGGTTTTCTTTAGGAGTGTCATCACATTCTACGCACCATGGATATTGTGGAGACAAGTGGGGTTTCTTTCACCGCTTTCCTGCTGAGGGGAGCAGCTTATCAGTGGTGGCATGCCTATGAGTTGAGTAGTACAGAAGAGGCAGCTTTACTTACTTGGGATCAGTTCTCTGAGATGTTTTTGTTTGAGTTTGTCCCTCAGAACCTCAGAGATGCTTGGTGTGTGGAGTTTGAGCAGTTACGCCAAGGTACCATGACTGCTTCAGAGTATGCAATCTGTTTCAGTGACTTGGCTCGTCATGCACCAGCTTTGGTTATCACGATCAAAGAGAGGGTTCGACGCTTCATTGAGGGAGTCAACCCAGTGTTTGGACCGGTATGACTAGAGAGTTGGACACAGATATCACTTACTAGCAGGTCGTGAGTATTGCCTGAAGGATTGAGAGTATTTTAGCCTGGGACAGGGAGGAGAGAGAGGCCAAGAGGTCTCGAGAGACTGGTCATTTTTCGAGAGTTTGTGCACCATCAGCACGCTATGGTAGGGGTTTTGTGAGTCCCCTTGTTAATTCAGCTCTTCCAGCAGCCAGTTGTATTCCAGCTCCTCCTAGACCTCAAGAGCCTTACTATGCACCACTTTTATCTTATGTGCCCCCTGCTCGATGTGCTATCATCGGCCAGTCCAGCAGGCTAGTTCAGAGTCAGCACCAGCTGCCACATCCTCCGAGGGGTTGTTTTGGGTGTGATGACCCTCGCTACGTGATCGTATATTGCCCATGAGCTAGGAGGGGTGCACCACCCCAGACTTATCAGGCCCCACATGCTCCATCGGGTCCTCTAGCTATTCTTTCAGCCCCAACTGCCACCGCACCTGCTTAGACATCTCGAGGTCGAGGTCGGGGAGGTCGAGGTCGCCCTAGAGGGGGAGGCCAGTCCAGGTACTATGCTCTTCCAGCCCGTTCAAAGGCCATTGCTTCAGATTCAGTCATCACAAGTATTTTCCTTGTTTGTCATAGGGATGCATCGATTTTATTTGATCCAGGATCTACGTATTCATATGTGTCTTCTTATTTTGCTTCACATTTGAGGATATCTAGGGATTCTTTGAGTTCCCCCATTTATGTTTCTACTCCGGTGGAAGATTCTCTTGTTGTGGACCACGTATATCAGTTATGTTTGATTGTTATCGGTGTTTTTGAGACTAGGGATGATCTGTTATTACTCAGTATGGTAGATTTCGATGTTATCTTGGGCATGGACCGGTTGTCGCTCCATTATGCGGTTCTTAATTGTCACGCCAAGACCGTGACGCTGGCTATGCCAGGTTTACCAAGGTTAGAGTGGAGAGGTTCTTTAGAGTATATTCCCCGCAGGGTCATTTCTTTCTTAAGGCTCAACGGATGGTGGAGAAGGGGTGTGATGCATACTTAGCCTATGTGAGATATGTTAGTGTTGATACCCATATAGTTGAGTCAGTGCCAGTTGTGTGGGACTGTCCTGATGTTTTTCCAGCTGATC
This sequence comes from Nicotiana paniculata, assembly GCA_005239505.1. Classification (NCBI taxonomy): domain Eukaryota; kingdom Viridiplantae; phylum Streptophyta; class Magnoliopsida; order Solanales; family Solanaceae; genus Nicotiana; species Nicotiana paniculata. The sequence continues at coordinate 87,965 of ML366606.1, forward strand.
TTTCGGGTATGCCTCTCGACAGAGATATTGATTACGACATTGATTTGTTGTCGGACACTCAGCCCATTTCCATTCCTCCCTATCGCATAGATCCTCCTGAGTTGAAGGAGAAGTTGCAGGAGTTGCTTGATAAGGGTTTCATCATGCCCAATGTATCACCTTGGGGTGCTCCGATATTTTTTGTGAAGAAAAAGGATGACTTTATGCGTATGTGCATTGATTACCGGCATCTGAATAAGGTCACAGTGAAGAACATGTACCCTTTGCCTCGCATTGATGATTTGTTTGACAAAGCTACAGGGTGCCAAGGTATTTTCCAAGATTGACTTGCGTTCTGGCTACCATCAGTTGAAGATACGAGAGCTGGATATCCCGAAGACTACCTTCAAGACCAGATATGGCCACTATGAGTTCCTTGTTATGTCATTTGGGCTAACCACGCCCCAGCAGCCTTTATGCACATGCTGCACAGCGTGTTCCAGCCTTATCTTGATTCTTTCGTCATTATGTTCATTGATGACATCTTGGTATATTCTCGGTCCCAGGAGGACCATGAGCAGCATTTGAGGATTGCGCTTCAGACTTTGAGGGAGAAGAAATTGTAAGCCAAATTTTCTAAGTGTGAATTTTGGCTTGATTCTATAGCATTCTTAGGCCATGTGGTGTCTTGTGATGGGATCAAGGTAGATCTAAAGAAGGTGGAGGCAGTGCAGAGTTGGCCTAGACCATCTTGAGCTACTGAGATCCGCATTTTCCTTGGTTTGGCTGGGTACTATCACCGTTTTGTGGAGGGATTTTCATCCATTGCAGCACCTATGACCAGGTTGACCTAAAAGGGTGCCCCATTCCGGTCGACTGAGGAGTGCGAGGAGAGCTTTTAGAAGCTCAAGACAGCCTTAACTACAGCTCCAGTGTTGGTATTGCCTACAGGTTCAGGGTCCTATACAGTCTATTGTGATGCTTCGAGGATTGGCCTTGGAGCAGTGTTGATACAGTTGAAGGTGCATGAGAAGAACTATCCAGTTCATGATCTCGAGTTGGCAACGATTGTTCACGCCCTGAAGATATGATGTCATTATTTATACGGTGTTCCCTATGAGATTTTTACTGATCACCAGAGTTTGCAGCATATATTCAGGCAGAAAGACCTCAACTTGCGCCAGCGGAGATTGTTGGAATTACTAAAAGACTATGACATCACCATATTATACCACCTGAAGAAGGCCAATATGGTGGCCGACGCATTGAGTCGCCGAGCAGAGAGTTTGGGGAGTTTGGCATATCTTCCCGCAGCTGAGAGGCCCTTAGCCTTGGATGTTCAGCCCTTAGCCAGTCAGTTCGTGAGATTGAATCTTTAGGAGCCTTGCCGGGTTTTGGCTTGTGTTGTTGCTCGATATTCTCTCAATGACCGTATCAGAGAACGCCAGTATGATGATCCCAATCTTCTGGTCCTTCAGTACAGGGTTCAACGAGGTGATTCCAGGGATGTGACTATAGGTGATGAAGGCGTGATGAGGATTCAGGGTCGTATCTGTGTGCCTAACGTAGATGGGCTTCGGGAGTTGATTATTGAGGAGACCCATAGCTCGCGGTATTCCATTCACCCGGGTACCGCAAAGATGTACCAGGATCTGAGACAGCACTATTGGTGGCGAATGATGAAAAAGGATATAGTGGAGTTTGTAGCCAAGTGGCTCAACTATCAGCAAGTCAAATATGAGCATTAGAGACCGGGAGGATTACTTCAGCAGATTGAGCTTCCAGAGTGGAAGTTGGAGTGGATCACCATGGACTTTGTGGTTGGACTCTCTCGGACTTTGAGAAAGTTCGATGCTATTTGGGTGATCGTGGATCCGCTGACCAAATAAGCCCATTTCATTCCAGTGTTGACTGCATATTCCTCTAAGAGGTTGGATGAGATTTATATCAGGGAGATTGTTCGCCTCCATGATATTCCAGTATCTATCATTTCAGACAGAGGTACACAGTTCACTTCACAGTTCTAGGGAGCCGTTCAGCAGGAGTTAGGCACCAGGTTGGAGTTGAGTACAACCTTTCACCCTCAGATAGACGGGCAGTCCGAGCGCACGATTCAGATTCTTGAGAATATGCTCTGTGCCTGTGTGATGGATTTTGAGGTTAAGGGGCAGATACTTTCCATTTGCGTAGTTTTCTTATAATGATAGTTATCAGTCCAGCATTCAGATGTCACCATATGAGGCTTTGTAGGGTAGATGGTGCAGGTCTCCAGTAGGATGGTTTGATCAGGGCGAGGCCCAATTGTTGGGTACATATTTGGTTCAGGATGCCCTGGACAAGGTGAAGGTGATCCAGGAGAGACTTTGCACAGCTCAGTCCAGGCAGAAGAGTTATATGGGCCAGAGGGTTCGTGATTTGGCATTTACGGCTGGTGATCGGGTTTTACTTCGGGTATCGCTAATGAAGGATGTCATGAGGTTCGGGAAGAAGGGTAAGCTGAGTCTGAGATTTATTGGCCCTTTTGAGGTATTGCAGCAGGTTGGGGAGGTTGCTTATGAGCTAGCCTTGCCTCCCAACCTAGCAGGAGTTCATCTGGTATTCCATGTCTCTATGCTCGGGAAGTATCACGGTGACCCGACTCATGTTTTGGATTTCAGCTTAGGCCAGTTGGACAAAGATTTATCATATGATGAGGATCCAGTAGCTATATTGGATAGACAGGTCAGAAAGCTCAGGTCAAATAACATTGCATGAGTAAAGGTTCAGTGGAGGGCGGTCGAGGAGGTGACTTGGGATACCGAGTAGGATATGCGCAGTTAGTACCCTCATCTTTTCACAATTTCAGGTATGTGTCTATACTCGTTCGAGGACGAACAATAATCTTAAGAGGGGGAGAATGTAACGACCCGGCCGGTCGTTTTGAGAGTTAGAACCTCGATCCCCTAATAACTTCCTTTCCATGTCTATTTCTGCTTTTGGGACTTATCGGAACGTCGAGTGGTGAAATTCAGAGAGTTTTTGACACATAGTCCTTATATGTGAGTTTAAACGTTAAAAATCGGGTCGTATTTGGAACTGTGTGAAGACGGATCCGTAATGGAATTCCGCCGACTCTGTTAGCTCTGTTGGGTGATTTCGGGGTTAGGAACATGTTCTGAATATGTTTTCGAGGTCTGTAGTAGATTTAGGCTTGAATTGGCGAAAGTTAGAATTTCGGTGATTTCGGCCGATAGGTGAAAATTTTATATTGGTCTCGGAATGGAATTCCGAGAGTGGCTGTGGGTTTGTAGTGTCATTTATGACCTGTGTGTAAAATTTGAGGTCATTCAGACTAGTTTTGACGTGTTTAGGCATCGGTTGTGAAATTTGGAAATTTCATAAATTCTTAGGCTTGAATCTATGCATAATTGATGATTTTAATGTTATGGGATGTGTTATGAAGGCTCTAAAAAGTTTGAATGAGGTATTGGGATTGGTTGGTAGGTTTGGTTGACGTCTCGGGGGCCTCGGGTGTGTTTCGGTTGCTCAAACGGGCATTTTTGGCCTTAGGTGTTTTGCTGGTTTTTCTAGTATTGTAGCAGCAGATTTTCCTTCTCTGCGATCGCGTGAGTGTATCCACAATTGCGTAGAACAATAAGAGGCAGGAAGGATTTTGTTATATGTGATCGCACTAGTAGGTTCGCAATCGCAGTGTTTGGGTAGATTAGGCACTGCGTTCGCATGGTTTTTTTTTTGAGTTCGCATAGAGGGGTTTAGGCAGAGAGGATTTGAGTGATACTCGACGCGGTCGCGTGAAGCCAACCGCGATCGCGTAAGTATGAGTTAGCTGAGGTCCTCGATCGCAAGCAAAACCATGCGTTCACGTAGAGGAAAATATTAGGCGTGTGTTGGTTACTCTTCGCGATCGCGACTGGAAGTATGCGATCGCACTGAAGAAAGAACTGGGCAGAACATTAAAGACCCCAAAATTGAGGGTTTGAACCATTTTTCATATTTTGAACTTGGGAGCTCGGGAAAGTGCAATTTTTGGGGATATTTTTACCTGGGAAATTTAGGTAAGTGATTCCTACTCGGTTTAGACTAATTTCCATGATTATGCTCTTTAATCTACCCTTTAAATTAGAAAAATTGGGAAACATTGTGTAAAGTTCCTAGGCTAAATTTTTGAGTTTTGATCGGGATTTTGATATCTTATTTGAGTAATTCTTATATGGTTAGACTCGTGAGTGAATGGGTGTTCGTAATTTATAATTTTTACCCGATTTCGAGACATGGGCCCGAGGGACGTTTTGGGCAATTTTCCTAATTTCGCGTATTAGCTTCGAACTTATTAGCAAATTTTGATTCCTTAAAGTGATATGTACATTATGCAATCTAATTGAATAGATTTGGGTAATCAGGAGCCAGATATTCGTGGCAAGAGCGTGGTTTTGAGTTGAGTAGCGTAGTCGAGGTAAGTGGCTTGCCTAACTCTGTGTTGGAGACTTCCCCTTAGGTTGTTTTTTATACTGTTTTGTTATATGGGTACGTGTACGTACACTGGACTTTGTTTCTAAATTCCATTTTTTCCATCCATGACACAAATGATTTTACTTCTATTTCATTGTTCTATATGCTACTTGTGTGGTTTGAATTAGAAATAAGCATGCCTACATGTTTTACCTAAATTCCCTTATTTGATACAGCGTGTACCATGTTAGTTTGTCTTTATCTTGTTCTTGTCTGCAATTCTTTTCCTGAACTATTTAATTACATTGTCTCTCGCATTCATATTGCATGTTTAAATTGGGACTACGGACATATTCCGGGAGCTTTCCCCTTGTATTGCATATTTAAATTGGGACTAAAGACGTATTTAGGGAGTTTTCCCCATGTACTGCATATTTAAATTGGGACTACGGACGTATTCTGGGAGCATTCCCCTTGTACTACATTGCATATTTACATTTGAAACTATAGGACGTATCCCGGGAGATTCCACTGTGTGACACTTATGCTGAGCCAAGGGCTCCCTGTTACTGTTTACTTACAGCTTAATTGTTTCTACTGTTTTACCTTAGCTCCCTGTAAGAGGTGTTTTATGTCACTCGAATTCCGCCAGAGGTTTCACCGTTGTGCGACAGTCAAGCCCAGCCTTGGCATCAGTCTTTCCCAACACTTAGAATAATTTGGGAACGTTTGGACTTAGAATGAACTTTAGGCAGCAAACGAAATAAGTAGAGGCACACACAGTTTACAGGAATTTTTTCCCAACACATATTAATTTGTGAATACAAGAACACAATAAGCCAGCCCTATGGCCAAGAACAAAGAACACCCCATTTCCCTACCCCAAAATTGATTTCCTACCCTTAAGAATAACACTTAGACAAGTTACCTAGTCGTAGAGACTAGGTGCCGTCATGAGACCGTCCAGAGGGTAAATTGGGTCGTGACAGTCGAAGGTGGAGGTCAGACTCCTAGAGGTGGAGACCTATCCTGTTGATATATTTTCTATGGTATGGCTGAGGTCGCTACACCAAATGGTTTTATTACAAGTACAATCTCTAGTTATTATAAAGCGACAATTTACTTAACTTGATTCGGTTATGAATATCTAGGCAAGTTCTCCTAATATGCTCCACTCATGGTTGATCTTCGTAACCTTGAAATCTACTTATGTGAATACTCATGTTGGGAGACTCTATGGAGATAGCTATGCTATCAGTATGTGTTATGATTTTGTTTAACAAAAAATATTTAAAAGAAGAAAATGAAATGTTTTGATTGGCACGATGTGCATAGTACCTTTGATTTAGAACTGAAGACGATATCCTCGCATTCTAATATAATTTGATATGTTTAAATCGAGCTATGAGCCACGGTGAAAGTTATATAAGGATGATGTCCTTGTGACGAAAATTCTTGTGTTTAAATTTTCCCTTGTGAAATTAAACTTTGTACCATAGTACTAATAGGGAGTCATGCTTGTTAAGTTTATTGGATTTTTTTTTTTTTGTATAAAATTATATTTGCATAATTTTCCAAATTCGTGTTATAATTATTGAGATCCAACCTACAAGGTAGTTGCCCGCTCATGTGGAGGTAAATGAGATACGTTAGTTTGGGTATATAATTATGTGGTCTTCATGCATCGCATCTCGTTATCAGCATTGTGAAGTTTTGAAAGGAGATAATTGTTAACGTGAAGTTATTTGATGATTCTGTAATTGATTATGAACAACTATTAAGATCATGTTGAAACAAAAGGGTGTTCCATTCAAATGGTCGGACGAGTGTGAGGTGAGCTTTCAGAAGCTTAAGAGAGCCTTGAATTTAGCACCGGTGTTGGTCTACCATTAAGTGCGAGATCTTTCGCAGTGTATTGTGATGCATCTCTTATTGGACTTGGTGCAGTATTAATGCAAGATGGAAAGGTGATTGCTTATGCGTCACGACAGTTGAAATTCCATGAGAAAATTATCCTGTTCATGACTTAGAATTGGCAGCCATTGTTCACGCGTTGAAGATTTGGAGACACTATCTTTATGGTGTGTCATGTGAGGTTTTCCGGATCATCAAAGCCTTCAGTACTTGTACAAGCAAAATGATCTTAATCTGAGCCAGTGGAGATGGTTTAAGTTATTGAAAGATTATGACGTCATTATATTGTATTATCCGCGGAAGGCCAACGTGGTGGCTGATGCATTGAGTAGGAAGGTAGTGAGTATGGGCAGCCTTGCATTTATTCGAGTTGGTGAGAGACCGTTAGCTTCAGACATTCAGACCTTGGAAAATCAGTTCGTGAGGTTGGATATTTCGCCTAGTAGTGTTCTAGCTTGTACAGTCACTCGGTCGTCTTTATTTGAGCGTATCAGATATCGGCAGCATGATGACCCACATTTGATGGTCCTTACGACACAGTTTGGCACGGTCGTGCCAAGAAGGTGACAGTTGGAGATGACAGTGTTTTGAGGATGCAGGGTAGTATATGTGTGCCTAATGTTGATGGCTTTCGTGAGTTGATCCTTGAGGAGGCTCACAGTTCTAAGTGTTCTATTCACCGGGGTGCTGCCAAGATGTACCAAGACCCGTGGCGGCAGAATTATTGGTGGTGAAGGATGAAGAAGGACATTGTTGCTTGTGTGGCTCGTTGTTTGAATTGCCAACAGGTGAAATATGAGCATTAGAGACCCGGTGGTTTTCTTAAACATATAGAGATTCCTGAGTGGAAGTGGGAGCGTATCACTATGAACTTTGTTGTTGGACCCCCACGGACTCAAAGGAAGTTCGACGCAGTTTGGGTTATTGTGGGTAGACTGACTAAATCAGCACATTTCATACCAGTGGCAAGTACCTATACTTCGGAGTGGTTGGCAGAGATATATACTCGAGTGACTGTTCGCCTTCACGGTGTGCCCGTGTCTATCATTTCTGAGGGGTACGCAGTTTACCTAGAATTTTTGGAGGGCAGTTCAACGTGAGTTGGGTACACGGGTTGAGTTGAGCGCAGCATTTCATTCTCAGACAGACGGGCAGTCCGAGCGTACTATTCAGATCTTGGAGGATATGCTCCGCGCTTGTGTTATTGATTTTGGAGGTTCTTGGGATCAGTTTTTGCCGTTAGCGGAGTTTGCCTACGATAATAGCTATCATTCGAGCATCCAGATGGCTTCCTATGAGGCATTATATAGTAGACGGTATAAATCACCAGTGGGATGGTTTGAGTTGGGAGAGTCTTGGTTATTGGGTACAGACTTAGTCCAAGAGGCCTTAGACAAGGTCAAGATTATATAGGATCGACTTTGTGCAGCTCAGTCCAGGCAAAATAGTTATGTCGACCGTAAGGTTCGAGATGTGGCATTCATGGTTGGAGATAGGGTATTACGTTGGGTATCGTCCATGAAGGGTGTTATGAGATTAGGGAAGAAGGGCAAGTTGATCCCTAAGTATATCGGGCCATTTGAGATTCTCGAGAGAGTGGGGGAGGTAGCTTATAGACTTGTGTTGGCTCAAGGGTTATCCTCAGTTCATCCGGTATTCCATGTATCTATGCTCCGGAAATACCATGGTGACCCGTCCCACGTGTTAGATTTCAGCTCTGTCTAATTGGACAAATATTTGACTTATGAGGAGGAGTCGGTAGCCATTTTAGATCGGTACGTTCGTCAGGTGAAGTCAAAGAGTTATCCTTCAGTTCGAGTGCAATGTAAAGGTCAGTCCGTCAAGGCAGCTACTTGGGAGTCCAATTCGAACATGCCGACTAGATATCCACATTTGTTCTCCAGTTCAGGTACTTTTCTATGTCCGTTCGAGGACGAACGTTTGTTTTAGAGGTGGAGATTGTGATGACCCAAGGGATCACCTTATGAATTAAGACATTATTCTGGGCTAATTAGACTTAAAAAGACTAATTTTAAATACCTCGATTTGCGTGTGTAATCGGGGCATGAATCCGAAAAGCTTTTATGTGAAAATATGAGAAATAATAATTTTTGGAATATAAAATTTGGTTTTAGTTGACTTTGGTCAACATTTTGAATAGAAGGAACCGGATTCGTGTTCTGACGATCCCGGGAGTTCCGCAGTGAAATATGGACTTGAGTGTGTGTCCGGAATTGATGTCCGAGGTCCCTATTTTTAGAAATCATTTTTTGAAGAAAATTATTTTGCTGGATTTTTAATGAAATAAATATCGGGCCCGTATTTTGATTTTGGAGCCTAGTACAGGTTTGTTATAATGTTTAAGTCCTATTGTGAAATTTGTAGAGAATCGGAGTTGATTTGGCGTGATTCGGACGTCCAGTTGAGAAATAGTGAAATTGAAGTGTTCTTGAGAAAAATCATGCATTTTGAGGTTAAATTAATAGTTTTAGGTGTTATTTGTGTAATTTGATCGCACGAGCAAGTTCGTATGATGTTTTAAGACTCGCGTGCATGTTTGGTTTAGAGCCCCGAGGGCTCGGGTAGGCTTCGGGATGTTTTTAACTTGTAAAAATTTTTTGTTGTCATAACAGTTTCTGTTGCACTAGTGCTCCATGCTTTTTCTTCAAAAACAAAATAAAAATCACAGCAACCATAACCTATTAAAACACCAATGCCTCCCTTAATAGAATGCAATTCGAGCAGCAGCCATTTTTTCATATTTTCGAACTAAAAAGACCTAGAGGTAATTTTCTTCACAAAAGTTCATCCCCAAAGTGTTGGTAAACAATTCTAAATTCTTCTCTTTCGATTAACCAATGTTTTTCATCACTTTACGATCAAAAACCAAAAAAATTCATGGCAAAAATTGGGGATAAAATTAGAGAATTTTGTAAACTTCGAATGTTGACCTTGAATTGGGGTCGAATTTCGAAATTATTGCATACTCGAGCTCGGGGGTGAATGGGTAGACGAAATTTGGTCCCTACCCCGAGTTTGGACCAAGCAGGCCGAGGTTAGTTTTTAACTTTTTTTGAGAAAACGTAGGAAAACCATAATTTTTCAGAAAAGATAGTTCCTTTAGCATTAATTAATGATATTGAACAAATTATGATTAGATTCGAGCAAGTTAGAGGAAAATTCTAAAGGAAAAGATGTGATTGAACAGTGAGTGGCCTGCGGAATTGAGGTAAGTGCTTGGTTTAACCTTATCTTGAGGGAACAGGAATCCCCAACTTAAATGCTATGTGAAGTTACATGTGTGTGGTGTATAGGTGAAGTGATGAGTATCTATGCACCATCAAACTATTTGCTGAATATGATCCCTTCCACGTTTCAAATTTAATTGATCCCTAGTTTAATTGTTTTATGATCATTGATGCCTTCATGTCTACTTGGTTCGTCAACTTGTTGTTAAATATTTTTTCGAGTATTTTGAAAGTGTTACTTGTTCCTTAGTCACATTGTGGTACATTGGTTGAGCTGGTTGACAGTGTTACATTATACATTTTGGTTGGTTTCGTTGTGTAGTGACAATTGGTGAAGTTTCTAAATAGTACAGTTTCCTGTTTATGAAAATTGAGACGTAAGTATTGCGAAAGGCTTGGAATCTGGTTTGTGAAACTTTATTATAAATAAAGATATGAAATTTGATTTGTCTGGTGGGAGCGGGTTGCACGCCGCAACAAGGTGTAATAAGGGTAGACAGGTGGGATCGGGTTGCACGCCGCAACAGGAGAAATAAGGGTGATATATATATATAGGGAGGAGCAATAAGGATGGACAGGTGGGATCGGGTTGCACGCCGCAACAGGAGAAATAAGGGTGATATATATATATAGGGAGGAGCAATAAGGATGGACAGGTGGGATCGGGTTGCACGCTGCAACAAGGAGAAATAAGAGAGAATATTCCTGTTTTACTATTTATAAAATAAAGGATGGAACACTCATTGTTTTATTGTCATTATTTCATATTCTGCTCTTACTGTTATTTAAAGTGAAACTTGTTCTGTTTACAATTGTTGAGACATAAATATTGTGAAAGTCTTTAACTTAAATTGTGAAAATCTTTTTTATAAATAAAGAGATGCGATTGTCTGGTGGGAGCGGGTTGCACACCGCAACAGGAGAAATAAGGATGACATATATAGGGGGGGATCAATAAGGGTGGACAGGTGGGAGCAGGTTGCGCGCCGCAACAAGGAGCAATAAGGGAGGAAATTTATGTTTTACTGATTTTAAACACAAGGATTTGAAAGTGGAATTTGGAAATTTGGATACTGTTTATCATATTATGTACTTACGGTTGTTTTAAAGTGGAATTTGGAAATTTTGATACTTATGTGAGAATTGGTTATAGCTGAGACCTGGAAAAGGTAGCTGAGTTATTTTATTCATTGCTACAGATTATTGTTTAGTTTAGTTTAGAATTTTCTTCTTGCTTTATTATATATTGTTCACAGGTTATATTGTTAATACACCGCTATAGCCTCGTCACTACTTCGTCGAGGTTAGGCTCGGCACTTACTCAGTACATGGGGTCGGTTGTACTGATACTACACTCCGCACTTCTTGTGTAGATCCAGGTACCGGTCAGAGTTAGGTGAAAGTAGTAGTTGAGTTGGGCGCTAAGGAATTTTGAGATGATTCAAAAATAAAATTTGTAGACCTACGTGTCTAGTTTCCAAAACACTAAAGAAATTATCATTTAGACATCTGTAGAAGAAAATTATGGCCAAAATACTGAAGCCTGTCACTGCAGCCTCCAGAAGCGCGGACAGCGTTACTTTTTCACGTCCACGGGGTTTAGGTTCGCGGCAGCGCCTGGAGGGTCATCGCAATGGAGATTAGAGAATGCACTATATAAACGGGGTTTAGAGCATTATTTCACATTTTGGACCTTGGGAGCTCGGTTTGTGGCGATTTTTCGAGGGTTTTTCAAGAAATTCATCGGGGTAAGTGATTCTAACTCGGATTTGGTTAGGGTTCATGAATATGTCAATGATTTCATCATTTGACTAGTACTATAAGGTTGAAATTTTGGGAAAATTGTAGAAAATTCATAAAATGAAATTTTGGGATTTGAACATCGAATTGGAGTTGGAATTGAGTGAAACTAGTATTGTTGAACTCGTATCAGAATGGGTGATCGGGTTTCGTAGATATTGTCGGGTTTCGAGGTGCGGTCATGAGGAGTTGAATTTTGTTGATTTTTACAAAATTGTACAAGTATCGTAACTTTGTTAATTGAAATTGTTTTCTCTTGCATTGTTTGATGTATTTAAGTTGTTTTTGGCTAGATTGAGCTGGGCGTTGGTGAATTGGTAAAGGAAGAGCTAAATTGTGTATTGAATTGGTTGAATTGAAGTAAGTATCTTGCCTAAACTTGTATGGGGGAAACTGCCCCTAAGGGTTTGAGTATTCTATGTTGATTGTAGTCCTTGTACGCGAGGTGACGAGTGCGTGCTCGCACTTATTTGTAGAGGTTGGCCTTTTAGGAATCTTAGGTCCCTATATTCACGGAGTATGAATGTGTTCTTGACATGATTGGGTTCCTTTCTAGTTTCATCTTTATTTCCTTAAATTAGAATTTCTTGATTTTTTGATTCATTTATATTGCCTATTTGACTCTTCATTGACTTATCTGAAAATTTTGTCCCTTTTACTATCATGCTATGTCTTCATAACTGCTTATCTGCATTTGTAATTATCATCATCTAGTCCTAAAATTGGTTGGTCTTAATTGAGATTATGGTTATGTTCCCGTTGCTTGTCCTTAAATGAAATTGTTGAATATTTTCGAAACTGCATGTCCTTAAAGGAAGGTTGGATATGCTATACCTTAGTTGACTTGCCCGTGAATAGAGTTATTAGAATTTTTTTAGTTTCTTGTTGTCGACCCGTGCGTTTAGGTACGACTGTTACATGCTATTTTCCTTCCTTGCTGAGTCTTTCTTAATATGCCTAGCATTCTTTATTGTGTTTATTACTTGTGAAATAGTTTTTTATTTCTTGTTGTCGTAGGTTCTTGAGCTGATATATTAATCGTGTCTTGTGTTATTTTCGTTGTTGTTGTTGTACTTGTTGTCTGATGCACGAGGTTTCTGTCGTGCGGTTGTTGATATGGGGATTTGCACGAGGTTTCTGTAATGTCGTATTTTCTATTGATAATGCACATGCGGCGTGACAAGGAAGGATATATATATATGTGGGTTGCGCATTTGGCGCGACAAGGTGGTAACATTGTTGTGCGCGCGTGGCGAGACAAGGCGGGCATTCACTTTACTGTTGCACATGTGGCGAGACAAGGTGGGCTACGTGAGGGATTGTTTGTGATACTTGTGTTGTCCTGGGGTCATTATTTGTTTGTTGACATTTTATAATGGTACACTTACTATGTGAGTTTATTCGTGTGGAAATTGTGAGAAAACAATGTATGTGTTGCCCCTTTTCCTTTCCTTACGCTTATTGGTTGTTGAATCATGTTAGGACACCTGCACAAACATACACGCAGTTAAGCACTATTATCGGATTAAGGATTCCTTATTTTTGTCGAGTATAGATACTTTTTTTGTACTTACCATATATGTGGGGATGACCCCAATTATCATGTGAGTCGTCCGTGCAGTTATTACTTGAAATGAGGGCACAAGATGCCGATGTTAGGGTTCAAATACTGGGACCCGTGAGTGGTGATTCCGAGGTTCGGTAACTCGTGGAGATGACTAAGAACTTGAGGTAAAAGTAGTTGAAATTGTTGAGTCGTTACTTGTCCTTGTTGTATATTTACATTTCGGATTTAATTGTGATCCATTTACTCTTTCGTGATATTTTTACGATTTTTCCACCGTTACTTGTTATTCCTTTCCTTATTGAATTTACTGTATTGTTAGCCATATTGTGAAGCCCTTATGTCAATATCATAATCTGTTGTGATGTATTTATACTTGTTCAGCTCTTAGCCCAGTGGGTGTCTTGACTAGTCCTTTTCACTACTTCACCGAGGTTAATCTTGATACTTAATGGGCACTGTTGTGGTGTGCTCATACTACACTTCTGCATATTTTTGTGCAGATTCCAGGTTTTGCGTAGCCGACCGATCGATAGTTAGAAGCGCGGTTGCTATTGTGGAGACTCAAGGTAAAACCGCTACAACATTCGCAGGTTTCGGAGTCACCGTCGTATTTTTGTTCATACACTGTTGTACTTATTTCTGAACAGTGGTATTTATGAGTTATAGTGTAAAATTATGTAATGCGTATGACTTGTACTACCGGGTTTTGGGAAAATGTTCATTGTATAAATAATTCTTTTCACAAAATATTAAATTTTATTTATTATTATTGTTATTCCATAAATGTTAGGCTTACCTAGTCCTTAAGACTAGGTGCCATCACGATACCCAACGGAGGGGAAATTTGGGTCGTAACAAGTGTACAATAGACCACTGCTAGAATAGATCACTGGTTCACAATAGACTGATGAGATATTATTTATTGGTATATTGTCTATATTCTGGTGAATGGGTTGAGGGGCTAAATAATTTAAATTGGTATTCTTATACAAAGGTTACAGTACCTATCCATATACCAAGAAATTGTACATTTGACGAATTATTGATGTCGTCATTAAACGCGAGGCATTTGAATATTACATATATGCTTAGCTCTGTGCCGAAGAAGACAAGATTCCTTCTTACTTCATTAAGAATGACAATGATTTGAAATCGTACCTCCTTGATGTTACAATTGATGGTATAAGGCCTTGTTTGAAGATGTTTGTGGTTAAAAAGGAGTTTGAAGAAGGGGCTGAAGTTTCTGTTGAAAGGTCTCATCAAGGTTCAAATGCCGCAGCTGCACCGCCACCACCACATCCACCAATTTTAGAATTATAGGAGGAAAGAATGGTGAAAGATGGCTGAGTGGATTTATTCATGACTTGCATGATTTTGGTGACAATAAAATGAACTCATATGGTCCGGAATATGCAAATAGATCATAAGAGGTCCTAGATATTGTCAGACGGGTAGCTGGAGATGAAGGCTTGGTGAACTCGTTAACTATACAACACACCTACCCTGATGGTACATGTTTTTTCCTTAGAAAATGCTTCGACAACTAATTGAATTTAATGAAACAGTTGGAGGTTGCTTCTGTGAATATGCATTGTATGTTTTGTATGAAGAAGAGTGGCAGTAAATTAACTTTGGTGGCATGCCGAGATGTGAGCTTCCCGTGGAATTTACGCACTTTAAAGTACGAGAGTTCTGATAGGTTTTTTATTACCAATTACCATGGCGAGCACATATGTGGGGTACAACACATATCAAGTCGTCATCGAAAACTTTGGGTGCATATTTCCAGGAACGGTATGTTAATGGAAAAGCCCCATCCCCGTCAGATTTGAAGGATGCTATTTTTTGCAGATTTTAACCATAATCTTACGTATTGGAGGAGCTGGAAGGCAGGTGAAATAGCTAAGGCTATGATTAGGAGTACTCAGGAAGAGGGGTATGCTTTGTTGGAAGCGTATCACCATGTTATGTTGTCCTATAATAAAGAAAGTATTGTTACATTTTAGATATTGTTTCTTATCTGTTGGAGCTTTCATTAACGGATTCACACATATGAGAAAGGTTATTGTTGTTGATGGGACATTTTTGAGTGGAAGGTATGGAGGTTGCTTGTTGTATATTGTGGCACAAGATACAGAGAATCAAATTTTTCCAGTTGCGTTCTTTGTAGTCGATAAAGAGTGTGATGATATTTGAACCTACTTTTTTGAACAGTTGCGACATTGTTAACAACAGTGATGAATTGTGCATTATCTCTGAGCGGCACTTGTCTATTGGGAATGGCTTCAAAAAAGGTTTTATTGTCGCTCATGATGGTATTTGCACGCGTCACATTTCTAAAAATATGCGCAAGATGTTTCACTGTGGAAATTTTATCAAGCATTTCTTTTCTTCCTCACAGACATACAATATTGTGGAATTCTTTGCCCATTTTCAGCAAGTGCGTGATAAAAGTAAGGAAGTACCTAGTTGCCTCGTGAATGAAATTGTGTTCCTAAAGTGGAGTAGGGCCTTCTTTCCAAGAAACTGATATTGCTTGTTGACAAAAAATATTGCAGAATCGGTTAATGGAATGCTTAAGAATCAAAGAGATTTCCCGATCATTGGCCGATTCAATCATATTGTTCGAAAGTTTGCAGAAAATCAAAGAGAAGCATACTGAAATAAAAAATATTTTGACCCACGTTGTCCTTCTGATGAAAAGAAGATTAGGAATAATATGGTTTTCGGCAACATGCTCTGGGATCAATTAGAGAATAACCAGTTTAGTGTCATCGATCACGACAAGAATGCAGTAGTTGATCTGGATTTGAACACATGTTCTTGTTGTCAATTTGATTTTGAAAAAATACTCTTCCCACATGCAATGACAGCTCTGAGATTGAGCTTTGGGGATGGATATGGTTACTCTATTTATGAGCACTACTCTCCGTTCTTTAAGGTTCCAACGTATTTGGCTGCATATGAAGGAACCATTCACACAATTCCAACATAAGAGAAATGGATAGTGTCTGACGAGATTCAGTCCACAAAAATACTTTCACCCAATGTCGAGCCTACAAAGGGTAGAAGAAAGACTAAGAGGTGGCCAAGAATTTTAGAACCTAGTTCTTCTGGCAGCAGGAAAAAATGCACAAATGTTCCCTTTACAAAGAACTTGGCCACAAGAAAATGACTTGTAAAGTATTTTTAAAGTATTCTTGATCTTTTGGCTACTAGTGTTGTAATAAAGATAATTAACTCTTTTAATATTCTTGACTTGTTGTTTGCAATCACTTGTTGTTTCTACTATCAACTGTTGCATTGTACATTATAGACCATTATTTTATGGTCAACCACCAGCATTATCTTTTATTGACCTATGATCTAGATTCTAGAGTCAGTCCCCTTATTTGAGAAGAAGTCATGTGACCAACTTGTCTCATAGACTACTGTTTTATAATCTACCACTCACATTGTCTATTGTAGACATATGATCCAGAATAAAATCCTTTATTTTAAGAAGGAGTCATATGACCTTCTGTCGTAGACTACTGTTTTATAATCCACCCATATTATCAATTGTAGACCTATGATCTAGAATCAATCTCCTCATTTTAAGAAGGAGTCATGTGACCAACTTATCCCATAGACTACTTTTTTTACTATCAACTACCTTAATCAATCTTCAACCACATGTAATCAACCAATGTTCTATTGTCAACCCCCGTCGATATTTTCAATTTAACCAAGACATAATGTTAAGGCAATGTATTTAATTTGAAAATTAATTATGTTTTATAAAAAATAAAAAAAACATCACTTAATATTAACAAATGTTAATATTACAACTCAATATTCAATATACAACATTCATGTACTTAGAGATATTACTTGTTGACAACACTTCGCTAGACAACACTCTTATACTTAAAGATCTTGCTTCTTGAGTTGTTACATGTTCTAGAATAACCAACTGATAATGGTATGTAATACACCACCCAGTATAATAACTTCAAATATTCCACTATTTGAAGTCAGTCACGCTCGTGTAGGGTTGGAGGAATTATTGAATCGCGTAGGGGTTCCCGCGTTCGCTTAATGTATAATCCTACGGTATGTGAGTTGTTCATCGCGATCGAGATAGCGGTTAAGAGAAATCTTGGCAGATTTAAAATATACAAAACGAGGGTTTGAGTCATTTTTCCTTCGAAATCCTATTACATTGCTTTAATGTGTTTAATTGCTTAACTTAGATTAGGAAAGCATGCTTACCTGTTTAATGTTAAATTTCCTATCTGACACTCTGTGCGCCATGTTTAGGTAGCTTATTGATTTTCCTTACCTGCGATTCGATGAACTATTTAAATTGATGCCTTATTTGTCAATTATTTCGCATCGCATATTTAAATCTGGACTACGGACGTATTTCGGGAGGTCCCCATGTACTGCATATTTAAATTGGGACTACAGACGTATTCTGGGAGATCCCCTAGCACTGCATATTTAAATTGGGACTACGGATGTATTCTGGGAGATCCCCCACCATTGCATATTTATTTTGGGACTGCGGACGTATTCCGGGAGATCCCCATGTACTGCATAATCACTTGGAACTGCGGGACGGTATCCGGGCGATTCCACCATGTGTTACATTGTTCTGAGCCTAGGGATCTCTTTACTTTTATGTTTTAGAATGTAATCTTTAGTTGTTCAATGTAGAAATTATTAATCTTTCATACTGTTTTGAATTGATTTATATAAAAATCCAGTAGAGCCTTAACCTGATCTCGTCACTACCTGACTGGGTTAGGCTTGGTACTTACTGGGTACCAAATGTGGTGTGCTCATGCCCTTTCCTGCACATGTTTTTCGTGTGCAAATCCAAGTACGAGTTATCAGGGCGTGGCTAGTCATTGCAGCTGTTCCAGGAGGCCGCAAGGTATTTCTGCCGCGTCCGCATAATCTTCTGAGTCACTTTCTATTCTATCTTGTAGAGATTTTTCCTACGTACTTCCCGGTTTTGTTTAGAGCTACAGTAGTGTAGAAGGTTGTGACTATATTGTGACAATACGGGTCTTTGGGAATTTTATTATATACATCCCGAGCTTCATCGATATTATTATTCGGATTTTGTCTTTTATTTCTTATTTATCGTATTTTTAATTAAGTTTTATCCGCAAATTAGGCTTACCTAGTCGTAGAGACTAGGTGTCGTCACGATACCTTTTGGAGGGTAAATTGGGGCGTGACAAGTTGGTATCGGAGAATCTAGGTTCATAGGAGTCACAAGTCACAAGCCGGTTTATTAGAGTCTCGTGGATCGGTACGGAGACGTTCTTATCTATCTTCAGGAGGCTATGTAACTGTTAAGAACAATCATATTCTTTGGTTTCCTTGTCGTGCGAGTTATTGACATCAAAAAATCTAAGAATCTATTATATTCTTTCTCACAGATGGTAAGGACCCGTACCGGGAGGACCGACGAAAAGGCACCTGAGCCCCTAGTCAAAATCGCCAGAGGCAAGGGCAGGGGTAGAGGACGAGCACGCGGTGCAGCCCGGGCACCTACGAGATCAGCGATAGAGGAGCCCACAGCAGCTCCAGCTGGAGGGCCGGCTCAGAAGGTCCCTATTGCTACTCCAGTCCTCCAGGAGACTTTTGCTTAGTTCATGAGCATTTTCAGCACTCTGACTCAGGTTGGGCTACTTCCTATAGCCCAAGCCACATCTCAGGCCAGGGGCGGGGTCCAGGTTCCCGCAGCCCGCACTCCTAAGCAGAGGGTCCATGTTGATCAGGCTCCAGAGTACATTCCTATACCCCCAGTGATCCTGGCTCACCATGAGTCCAGGGTAGCTGCTTCTGAGGCAGAGCAACTCAAACTTGAGAGGTACAAAAAGTAGCACCCACCTACTTTGAATGGACTAGATTTAGATAACGCTCTGGGTTTTCTTGAGGAGTGTTATCGTATTCTCCGCACAATCGGCATTGTGGAGACTAGTGGGTTTCTTGCTTCTTTTCAGCTCAGGGGAGCAACATATCAGTGGTGGCGTGCCTATGAGCTGAGTAGTCTGGACGAGGCAGCTTCACTTACTTGGACTCAGTTTTTAGAGATGTTTCTATGAGAGTATGTCCCGCAGAGCCTCAGGGATGCTTGGTGCGTAGAGTTTGAGCAGTTTCGCCAAGGGTGCTATGATTGTGTCAGAGTATGCAGTCTGTTTCAGTGAGTTAGATCGTCATGCATCGGCTTTTGTTACCACGATCAGAGAGATGGTTCATCGCTTCATAGAAGGACTCCACCCCGGTATTCAGACCAGTATGGCCAGAAAGTTGGAGATAGATATCATTTACAAGCAGGCAGTGAGTACTGCCCGGATGATAGATGGCATGTTTGCTCGGGACAGAGAGGAGATGGAGGCCAAGAGATCTCAAGAGACTGACCAGTACTCAGGAGCTCGTACACCAACAACACGCTATGGTAGGGGTTTTGTGATTCGCCCTGTTCATTCAGCTCTTACAGCAGCCGATGGTATTCCAGCTCCTCCTAGACCTCAGGAGCCCTATTATAAACTGCCAGTATCTAGTATGTCTCCTGCTCGAGGTGCCATTACCGGCCAGTTCCGAGTCAATCTCAACCACAGAGTCCTCCAATGGGTTTTTTGAGTGTGGTGACACTCGTCAGATGGTTAGAGATTGCCCCAGAGCTAGGAGGGGTGCTTCATCTCAAACTTATCAGCCTCCATGTGTTCCACCGGGTCCTCCGGCTATTCTTCCAGCTCCAGCTACTGCTCCACCTTCTCAGACAGCTCGAGGTGGAGGTCGGGGAGGTTGAGGTCGCCCTAGAATGGGAGGCCAGGACAGATACTATGCCCTTCCAGCTCGCTCTGAGGTTGTCTCCTTGGATTCAGTTATCACAGGTATTGTCCATGTCTTTCATAGGGATGCATAAGTATTATTTGACCCAGGCTCTACGTACTCATATGTGTCTTCTTATTTTGCTTCGCATTTGAGGATATCTAGGGATTCTTTGAGTTCCCCCGTTTATGTTTCTACTCCCGTGGGAGATTCTCTCATTGTGGACCATGTATATCGGTCGTGTTTGATTTTCCTTAGTGGTTTTGAGACCAGGGCTGATTTTTTATTGCTTAGTATGGTAGATTTCGATGTTATCTTGGGCATGGACTGGTGATCGCCCCATTATGCTATTCTTGATTTTCATGCTAAGACCGTGATGCTTGCTATGCCAGGTTCCAAGATTAGAGTGGAGGGGTACCTTAGAGTATACTCCCCGCAGGGTCATTTCTTTCCTTAAGGGTCAGCGGATGGTTGAGAAGGGGTGTGATGCGTATTTGGCTTATGTGAGAGATTTTAGTGTTGATACCCCTACAGTTGAGTCAATCCCAGTAGTGAGGGACTTCCCTGATGTATTTCCAGCTGATCTTCCTGGTATGCCGCCCAATAGAGATATTGATTTCGACATCGATTTATTGTCGGGCACTCAGACCATTTCTATTCCTCCCTATCCCATGGATCCTCCTAAGTTGAAGGAGTTGAAGGAGGAGTAGCATGAGATGCTTGATAAGGGCTTCATCATGCCCAGTGTATCACTTTGGGGTGCTCCAGTATTATTTGTGAAGAAGAAGGATGGTTTTATGCGTATGTGTATTGATTATCAGAAGCTCAACAAGGTTGAAGTGAAGAACATGTATCCTTTGCCTCGCATTGATGATTTATTTGACCAGTTACAGGGTGCCAAGGTATTTTCCAAGATTGACTTGCATTCTGGCTATCATCAGTTGAAGATTTGGAGCCGGATATCCCGAAGACTGCCTTCAGGACCAGACATGGTCACTATGAGTTTCTTGTCATGTCATTTGGGCTGACAAATGCCCCAGCAGCCTTTATGCATTTGATGCACAGTGTGTTCCGACCTTATCTTGATTCCTTCTTCATTTTGTTTATTGATGACAACCTGGTATATTCCCGATCTCGGGAGGATCTTGAGCAGCACTTGAGGGCCCTACTTTAGACTTTGAGGGAGAAGAAATTGTATGAAAAATCTTATAAGTGTGAATTCTGGCTAGATTCAATGGCATTCTTAGGCCACGTGGTGTCTTGTGATGGGATAAAGGTGGATCCGAAGAGGGTGGAGGCAGTTTAGAGTTGTCCTAGACCGCCATCAGCTACTAAGATCCGTAGTTTCCTTTGTTTGGCATGGTATTATCGCTTCTTTGTAGAGGGATTTTCTGAGTATCTTCTAGGGATAAAGCCTTTCCTCTACAGGGGCCTTGTGCAGTAAACCCCCTACAGGCGGTCATCCGTCATCCTAAAGTAGTCCTCCCGAAGATTTCGGGAAGAGGGGTAGTCTTGTGTGTAATTATAGACCAGACTGACCCAGAAGGGTGCTCCGTTCAGGTGGACTGGGGAGTGTGAGGAGAGCTTTGGGAAGCTCAAGACAGACTTGACTATAACTCCAGTGTTGGTATTTCCTACAGGTTCATGTTCCTATACAGTCTATTGTTATGCCTCGAGGATTGGCCTTTGAGCAATATTGATGCAGGACGGTAGGGTGATCACCTACGCATCAAGACAGTTGAAGGTGCATGAGAAGAACTATCTGGTTCATGATCTATAGTTGGCAGCTATTGTTTACGCCTTGAAGATCTGGCGTCATTATTTGTATGGTGTTCCCTAAGAGATTTTCACGGATCACCGGAGTTTACAGCACTTGTTCAGGCAGAAGGACCTTAATTTGTGTCATCGGAGGTGGTTGGAGCTATTCAAGGACTATGACATCACTATATTATACCACCCAGGGAAGGCCAATATTGTGGTCGACACCTTGAGACATTGGGCGGAGAGTTTGGGGAGTTTGGTATATCTTCGGACAGCTGAGAGGCCCTTAGCCTTGGATGTTCAGGCCTTAGCTATTTAATTCGTGAGATTGGACATTTTAGAGCCTTACCGAATATTAGCTTGTGTGGTTGCTCTGTCTTCTCTTTATGATCGCATCAGAGAGTTCCAGTATGACGATCCCCACCTTCTGGTTCTTCAAGACAGGGTTCGGCGAGGTGATGCCACAGATGTGACTATAGGAGATAATGGTGTGATGAGGATGCAGGGTCGGGTCTGTGTGCCCAATGTCGATGGGCTTCGGGAGTTGATTCTTGAGGAGGCCCATAGTTCACGGTACTCCATTCATCCGGGTGTCGCAAAGATATTTTAGGACCTGAGACAGCACTATTGGTGGAGAAGGATGAAAAAGGATATAGTGGGATTTGTAGCCAAGTGTCTCAACTGTCAGCAAGTTAAATATGAGCATCAGAGACCAGGAGGGTTTCTTCAGCAGATTGATCTTCCAGAGTGGAAGTGGGAGAGGATCACCATACTCTTTGTGGTTGGACTTTCTTGGACTTTGAGAAAGTTAGATTCTATTTGGGTGATCGTGGATCGGCTGACCAAGTCAGCCCATTTCATCAGTGTTGACTACATACTCCTTAGAGAGGTTGGTTGAGATTTATATCATGGATATTGTCCGCCTTCATGGTATTCCAGTATCTATCATTTCAGTCAGAGGTACATAGTTTACATCACAATTTTGGAGAGACGTTCAGTAGGAGTTGGGTACCAGGGTGGAGTTGAGTAAAACTTTTCACCCTCAGACGGATGGACAGCCCCAGCACACAATTCAGATTCTCGAGGATATGCTATGTGCCTATGTGATGGAGTTCGGAGGGTCATAGGACCAGTACTTTCCACTTGCAGAGTTTTCTTATAATAACAGTTAAGAGTCTAGTATTCAGATGGCACCATTTGAGGCTTTGTATGGTAGGCGGTGTCAGTCCCCAGTAGGATGGTTTGAGCCGAGCGAGGCCCGATTGTTGGGTTCAGATTTGGTCCAGGATGTGCTGGATAAGGTGAAGGTGATTCAGTAGAGGCTTCGCACAACTCAGTCCAGGAAGAAGGGTTATACCGACCGGAAGGTTTGTGACTTGGCATTCATGATTGGTAATCGGGTTTTGCTTCGGGTATCTCCTATGAAGGGCATCATGAGGTTCGGGAAGAAGGGTAAGCTGAATCCGAGGTTCATTGGCCCTTTGGAGATATTCCGGCGCGTCGGGGAGGTTGCTTATAAGCTTGCCTTGCCTCCCAGCCTAGTAGGAGTTCATCCGGTATTCCATGTCTCTATGCTCCGAAATTATCACGGTGATCCAGTTCATGTAATGGATTTCAGTTCAATCCAGTTTGACAAGGATCTATCCTATGTTCAGGAGCCTGTAGCCATTTTGGATAGGCAGGTCAAAAAGCCCAGGTCGAAGAATATCGCATCAGTAAAGGTTCAGTGGAGGGGTCAGCCGGTATATGAGGCGACTTGGGAGACCGAGCAGGATATGCGCAGCCAGTACCCTCATCTTTTCACAGCTTCATGTATGTCTTTATACTCGTTCGAGGACAAATAGTTTTCTTAAGAGAGGGAGAATGTAACAACCCGGTCGGTTTTTTTGAGAATCCCCAATCCCCTAATAATTTCTTTCCCCACGTTTGATTTTTCTTTGGGGCTTGCCGGGGTGATTAGTTGTGGAATTCGGAGAGTTTTCGGACACATAGTCCCTAATTATGAGTTTAAGCCTTAAAAGTAGGACCGTAGTCAGAACTGTGAGAAAACGTATCTAGAATGGAATTTTTTCTACTATGTTAGCTCTGTTGAGTGATTTTGGGTTTAGGAGCGAGTCCGGAATGTGTTTTCGAGGTCTGTAGTAGATTTGGGCTTGAATTGGAGAAAGTTAGAATTTTGGCGATTTCGGCCAATAGGTGAAATTTTGATATCGGGCTCGGAATGGAATTCTGGAAGTGGTTGTAGGTTCGTAGTGTCATTTGTGACTTGTGTGTCAAATTTAAGGTCATTCGTACTAGTTTTGACGTGTTTCGGCATCGTTTGTGGATTTTGGAAAAATGTTAAGTTATTAGGCTTGAATTCATGTGTAATTCTTGTTTTTGGTGTTATGTGATGTTGTTTGAAGGCTCGACTAAGTTTGAATGAGCTTATAGGACTGGTTGATAAGTTTGTTTGAGCTCCCGGGGGCCTCGGGGATGTTTCGGATGCTCAACGGGTAATTTTTGGACTTGGGCTGATTGTTGTTTTGCTGGTGTGAGTGCACCCAGGTTTTCTTCATCGCGATCGCGTGAAGGAGTCCCCGATCGCATAGAGAAAGTTGGGGGTCGGTCAGGTTAATGCTTCGCGATTGTATAGAATGGACCGCAATCGCGTAGTGTAGGCAGATTGGTCGACGCGTTTGTGTGGGCTACCTCGCGTTCGCAAAGAAGAAGTGAGACGGCAGTAGATCGAGCTATGCCCTTCGTGGTCGCGTAAGGTCAGTCGTGCTTGTGTAGGGTTAGAGTAATTATTGAATCGCGTTTGTGCAGGGGTTCCCACGTTCGCGTAATATATAATCTTAAGGCGCGTGAGTTGTTCCTCGCGGTCGCGATTGAGCTTCCGCGATAGCGATTAAGAGAAATCTGGGCAGATTCAAAATACCCAAAAATGAGGGTCTGAATCATTTTTCATAATTTGAACTTGAGAGCTCGGGATTAGACGATTCTTGGGGAGATTTTCACGTGGGTGTTTGGGATAAGTGATTCTTACTCGGTTTTGATTAATTCCCGCTAATCTATGCTTAATTTTTTCATTTAATTTCTAATTTGGGGTGAAGATTTGGGAAAATTTGAGAAAATTTCCTAGGCCATATTTTTGGGTTTTGATCGAGATTTTGGTATTGGATTTGAGTAAATTTGGTATGGTTAGACTCGTGAAGGAATGGTGTTTGGAATTTGTCATTTTTACCTGATTCCGAGACGTGGGCCTGGGGGACGTTTTGGGGAGATTTTCCTAATTTCTCGTAGTAGCTTCGGATTAATTAGTTAGATTAACTACTTGAAGTTATATTTACATTATGCAATTGAATTGAATAGATTTGGGCCATTTGGAGTCGGGTACTCGTGGCAAGAACGTGATTTCGAGTTGATTTGAGAAATCGAGGTAAGTGACTTGGATAACTATGTGTTGGGGACTTCCCCTTAGGTTGTTTTTTACATTAATTGACATATGGGCGCCGTGTACGTGAGGTGACGAGTACGTAGAGGGGCCATTATTGCAAAAATACTATTTTCCTTCGAAAATTATAAATTGTCCTTATCCTATTACATTGCTTTAATGTGTTTAATTGCTTAACTTAGATTAGGAAAGCATGCTTACCTGTTTAATATTAAATTTCCTATCTGACACTCGGTGCGCCATGTTTAGTTAGCTTATTGCTTTTCCTTACCTGCGATTCGATGAACTATTTAAATTGATGTCTTATTTGTCAATTATTTCGCATCGCATATTTATCTGGACTACGGACGTATTCCAGGGGTCCCCATGTACTGCATATTTAAATTGGGGCTACAGACGTATTCCGGGATATCCCCCAGCACTGCATATTTATTTTGGGACTACGGACGTATTCCGGGATCCCCTTGTACTGCATAACCACTTGGAACTGTGGGACGGTATCCTGGGTTATTCCACCATGTGTTACATTGTTCTAAGCCTAGGGCTCTCTTTACTTTTATGTTTTAGAATGTTTTCTTTAACTTTTCACTGTAGAAATTACTTATCTTTCGTACTATTTTGAATTGATTTATATAAAAATCCATTAGAGCCTTAACCTGATCTCGTCACTACTTGACTGGGATTAGACTTAGCACTTATTGGGTACAAAATGTTGTGTACTCATGCTCTTTCCTGCACATGTTTTTCGCGTGCAGATCCAGGTACAAGTTATAAGTCGCGTGGCTAGTCGTTGCAGCTGTTCCAGGAGGCCGCAAGGTATTTCTGCCGCGTCCGCATAATCCTCTGAGTCACCTTTTATTCTATCTTGTAGAGATTTTTCCTATGTACTTCCCTATTTTATTTAGAGCTACAGTAGTGTAGAATCTTGTGACTATATTGTGACAATCCGCGTCTTTGGTAATTTTATTGTATACATCCCGAGCTTCATCGTTATTATTATTCATATTTTATATTTTGTTTCTTATTTATCGTATTTTTAATTATGTTTTATCCGCAAATTAGGCTAACCTAGTCGTAGAGACTAGGTGCCGTCACGATACCTTTTGGAGGGTAAATTGGTTCGTGAAAGTTTATAGACCATTAAAGGAGTTTATCAGTGATTAGTGGTTGATGGAAGACAGCGCGTGATGTTCAGGAAACTAAAATATTTTTATGTAGCCTATCCCTGAGAATGTTTATTTGATCCGTTTAAATTTATCCATTTGACCCATTAATTTCCCATTTGACCGGCCATTTTAGCCATATATATTTTTTGATCAATTAAAATTTATCCATTTGACCCATTTATAATTACCCATTTGACTGGCCATCTCAAAATAAAATTGATCAAATTTCAACCTCAAATTTTACTACCGAAAAACAATACTCAAACAATTAAATAAAAATGAATCAAGGGTTGAGTGTGTCATTTGGGTCGAGAAAGAATTGTCATCGCATCATGACTGCCAGTAAATTCATAGCTACAACTCCAGTGAATGCTAGTAGGCGATTCTCAAAAGGTTCTAAACCTTAGGTAAGATACATTTCAAAAATTCGTCTCTTTTAATTTTAGGGATTGAGTTTTGCTGATAAATTATATTTTCCATTTCATTCGATAGGGTAAAAGATGTCAGTTTTGGGAATGGGACAATGATATGGTAGATACAAGGTTTGCTGAACTTATCACTAGTTTGAAGTGTAAAGAGTAATGCTCTTAAGCGTGAAAATTTGTTCTGCAGATGAAAGTGGTTGAACTCGAAAATATATTAGCAATAAATGTTCATGAAGAAGATGATAATGATGGAGGAATTGAACTGGAGGGATGGCATATTCCTGTAAATGATTATGCTGGAGGGATGATTAGTAAGATGAATAACATGAGACTGAATAAGTAGGTTATGCTCTTCTGCATCATTGTCGGATCGTGATAGCTTGGATGATGAAGTGAGAAAGGAACATTGATTTGTTGAATAGTTTAATTACTATAAGTTTATTTTGTTGGAAGTCTTTTAGATCATGTAATGTTCTACTAATGTAATATTATATTTGATGAAGTTATTAGACGGTATTTTGAGATTACTACGCGACGAAATAGCTAGTTTATTGATGGACCCAATGTCTATTACACAATCAAGTAGCTAATTTATTACTAGACACATTGTCTATTATGAAACTTCTAGCTGCTTGTTGTAGAACAAAAAGAAAATTCATTGGCAAAAAGATAGTTTCATCATTACAGCAGCAACAGTTCATTGGCAAAAAGATAGTTTCATTACATAGAGGTAGATGCAAATATCATAAATTGCTACAAGTTTACCTAAAATGGATTTGTCCCATCACCAACACAAGCATAAATTACACTAATAAAACTAAAAAGGGTCCATCCTTCCCCTGAAGATATCCACTGCAAATTTTTCCGTGAACAACTCCATTCGCTTGTCATTAAGTTGCGCCAGTAGCGTATCAGTAAGGAGGAATTCAATGACCTTCACTGCATATGCTCCCCTGCTTTTACTAATAGTCAAAGACACAATTAATTATTAAAGAAACCAGAAGGATGAGGAAAACATAATGGATATAACATTTAATTTACCTTTTTTGAATAGACGGCACATCATAATAGGACTATTTCTTCGTAAGAAGATCTTGTCCTAAGTCTGGAAATTGGCCAATTTTCATCAAAATCCTAGGCATCATGAGTGCGAAGGGTTGTACAATGTAACGACCCGACCGGTCATTTTGAGAATTTAAGCTCAGTTCACTGACGTAAGGTCATCAATAGATTCACATTATGTATATGGACATGCGTGCGTAGTTAGATTCAGTTACCGGATAATCCAGAGTCGAATTGGGAGAAATTTTTTAATTTTGGAAGCTTAAGTGATGGAAGTCGACCGGAGATTTGACTTTTGTCTAAACGGCCTCAGAATGAGTTTTGGGTGATGTCAACATCTTAGTATTATGATTTTAGACTTAGGCGCACGTCCGAATTGGTTTTGGAGGTCCGTAGGGTAATTTGAGGTAATTCGGAGAAAGTTGGAAAATGGAGCATTTTGACCACAGTTGACTTTTTGGGATATCGGGGTCGGGATACGATTCCGGGAGTTGGAACAGCTCTAGGATGTCAATTGAGACATGTATGCAAAATTCACGTCATTCCAGGTTAAATTGATAGGTTTCGGCACGAGTTTAGAGATTTGAATATTTGAAAGTTCATAAGTTCGATTCATGGTGTGATTCGTCATTTTGTCATTGTTTGATGTGATTCTAGACCTCAAGCGAGTCTGTGTTAGGTTATATTACTTGTCCATGTATTTAGATGGGGTCCCAGGGGCCTCGGGTGTGTTTCGGATGGGCTACGAGCCATTTTCTTCCATTTTTAGATTGCTGATGCCTGCTATCCGGTTTTCTCCTTCGCGTTCGCGTTCGTGAAGTATAATTTTGGAGGAGGAATTATCCTTTTGTGCGTTTTCTTTTATGCTCCCGCGTTCGCACGATTTTCCTCTTCTTATTCTTCGCATTCGCATCTCACCCCTTCATGTTCGCGTAGTGGAAATTACAGTTGGGGCTGGGCTGTTGGTCTTTCTTCTTCGTGTTCGCACCAGGGAACACGTGTTCGCATAGGTTCCTGGCTCCCCTTCTCCGCGTTCGCGAGCCCACCGTCGCGTTTGTGGTGGGCATCTGGGAAGCCTCATTATTTTTCTCCTTCGCGAACATATCCCTTCCTCCGCGTTCTTGATGCACAAAAATCTGGGTAGACAGAATTTAATTCAAAATCGAGGGTTTGACCATTTTTATCATATTTTGACTTCTAGAGCTCGGTTCTTGGCGATATTTGAGGGTTTTTTCACGAAATTCGATTGGGAAATTGCTCTTCAACTAGAACTAAATATATTCCATGATTTTATCTTTATTTTCATCATTTAATTTGTGTTTTGAGTTGAGGAAAAGGTGGGTTTTGAAAGAAAATTTCTAAAATGAAAAATCGTGATTTGAGGGACCAAATCGTATCGGAAATTGATAAATTTTGTATGGTTGAACTCGTACAGGAATGCATATTCGGATTTTGTAAAATTTGACGGGTTCTGAGGTGCGGGCTCGAGGGTCGATTTTTATGTTTTTGTCAAGATCAAAACTTTATTATTCAGAATAGTTCCTTATACGATTTATGTGTGTTTTGAAGTTGTTCTAGTTGGATCTGAGTCATCCAGAGGTCTTTTCGCTCGAGACGTCTATTCTAGAGTACCTGGTTGTCGTCTTTGAGGTAAGTATCTTGTGTGGGGGAACTATCCCTTAGGATTTGAGTCTTCTATGTTGATTGTAGCACGTTTACGCGAAGTGACGAGTGTGTACCTGGACTTATTTGTATGAAGTTGGACTTTTAGAGTTCTAGGGTCCTTATATTCCCTGTGTATGAAGTTGCAATTGTTAGGAGAAAATAATCCTTCTATGCGTTCGCGTTTATGCTCCCGCGTTTGCACAGTTTTCCCCT